>CAUYON010005273.1:0-32509 GCA_963573935.1 Arctocebus calabarensis | reverse complement strand
ATTCTTGAGACATCTTTTGGGTCATCTTTTGGATTACTGCTTGAAATTCTAATTCCATCTTTTCCTCCATTCCACTGATCTTATTTGCTATCCAGACTCTGAATTCGATTTCTGACATCTCAGCCATTTGCTTATGCAAGGAATCTTGTGAAGTATCTACCTTGTCGTTCCTTGGGGGAGTTGATCTACTCTGATTATTCATATTGACAGAGTTTTTGATTCTGCCTCATGATTATTTTTCACTATTGCCTATGACTGTCCTCAGCTCCGGAGAGTGGCCTGCTCAGATCAAGCAGCAGGGTGTGGGATGGGGCACCTGGTGGCCTTTGTAAAGGGAGCCCATGTCTCCAGCAGTCTCTGGTTGAGATGATGGTTCTGAAGGGAGGGCACGGGTTGTGCATCCTCCTGAGTCTCTGACCAGATGGGCTTGTCTGGTGCAAAGGCAAAAAGCGGAGGGGAGGGGGCTTCCAGTATTCCTGGCTCGGGCAGGCAGGTGGAGGCCTGGCAGATTCCTGGCAGAGTCCTTGGCTGGTGTGGGTGGCAGGCAGAGGCCCAGCACGGGGGTCCCAGCAGTCCCTGGTCACAGCAGGCCACATGGCCAGCCTACGCCCAGTGGAGTCCCTGGCTGCTGCAAGTGGAGGGCTGAGTCCCAGAGACTGTGGATTAGAACCATGCAGGGGTTCTGGTAGGCAGCAGGCTGAGGCCGGGTGGGGCACAGTTGGGTGGCACTTGGGAGTTCTGGCAGAGTTCCTGGCTGCTCCTGGTGGTGGGCCAAGGCCCAGCGGGTGCCATTCGGACTGCATGTGGGTCCCGGGGGAGTGTAGTTCCTGGCCGCTGTGGGTGGCAGGCCTGGGGCATGGATTGGAGTTGGGCCAGGGATCTCAGTGGGTGAGTCGAGGCCAGGAGGAGTACAGATCAGCACCATGCGGGAGTTCTGTGGAGTTCCTGGCCACTGCTGGCAGCAGGCCAAGGCTTGTGGGCTGCCAATCAGGGCTGCGCAGGGTCCTGCTGGAGTTCCTGGATGCTGCTGGCAGCGGGCCTAGGCCCAGCGGGGTGCCAATGGGGGCTGAGCAGGAGTCGCAGCTGAGTGGAGTTCCTGGCAGCTGTGGGCAGCAGACCTGCGGAATGGATCGGAGCTGGGAAGAGGTCCCAGCTGGCTGTGAGCTGAGGCCAGGCAGGAGTCCCAGCAGACTTCCTGGCCGTGCTGGCAGTGGGCCATGGCCCAGCGGGGTGCCAATCGGAGTGCACAGGTGTCCTGGTGGCTGTGGGCGGAGGGCCTGGGGCATGAATCAGAGCCAGGTGGGGGTCCCGGCGGGCTGCAAGCCGAGGCCAGACAGGGAACAAATTGGCATCACTACGGAGACCTGGAGGACTTCCTGGTCACTGCTGGCAGTGGCCCAATGCCCGGCGGAGTTCTTGGCCACTGTAGGAGAGGGGCTGAGGCTCAATGCAGCATGGATCAGAGCTGCTCATGGGTCCTGGTGGAGTCCCTGGCCTGGGCGCTGATGGGGGCTCAGTGGGGCCCCAGAGTCTCTTACCTGGCAGGCCTCCTGGTACAGCAGATAGGGAGGATGGGTGATGCTCAAGTCCTCCTCCCTCAGTTTCAGCAGAGGTCAGGCTTTTGGTGCATCAGGTAAAGGGGAAAGGGTGTCCTGGAAGTTCAGAATGGTGGCAAACTTTAGTTCAGTTTTTCTTCATGAATCTTGGTTTTTTGAATTCGCAGCTTGCCTAAGGGTTGACCTGAAGTTATCACTTCTCTCTCTCTCAAATGGGCTCCCAGTCTTCAGCTCAATTGGGTAGTTTCTAAAGGTTATCTTTACTTTTGGACAGGAGCCTCTGCTGGAATCTGCTTTCAGTCGGCCATCTTACCCCTCCCTCGTCTCCATTGCTTTTTAACATTGTAATGGGAGTGTTAGCTATCACAGTTAGGTAAGAAACGGTGATTAAGAGAATCTACATAGGGTCAGAAGAGACCAAACTTTCACTCTTCACAGATGATATGATTGTGTATCTGGAAAACACTAGGGATTCTACTACAAAGCTCTTAGAAGTGATCAAGGAATACAGCAGCATCTCAGGTTACAAAATCAATACTCATAAGTCTGTAGCTGTTATATATACCAATAATAGTCATGCTGAAAAAGCACTCTATTCCATTTACAGTAGTGCCAAAGAAGATGAAATATTTGGGTGTTTACCTAACAAAGAATGTGAAAGATCTCTATAAAGAGAACTATGAAACTCTAAGAAAAGAAATAGCTGAAAATGTTAACAAATGGAAAACATACCATGCTCATGGCTGGGAAGAAACAACATTGTTACAATGTCCATACTACCCAAAGCAATATGCAAAATTAATGCAATCCCTACTAAAGCTCCACTGTCATACTTTGAAGATCTCAAAAAGATAGTACTTAGATTTATATGGAGTCAGAAAAAACCTCAAATAACCAATACATTACTCAGAAATAAAAACAAAGGAGGGGGAATCACGCCACCAGACCTCAGACTATACTATAATTCGATAGTGATCAAAACAGCATGGTACTGGTACAAAAACAGAGAGGTAGATATTTGGAACAGAAAAGAGAAGCAAGAGATAAACCCAACTACTTACCATTATTTGATCTTTGACAAACCAATTAAAAACATTCAATGGGGAAAAGATTCCTTATTTAACAAATGGTGCTGGGTGAACTGGCTGGCAACCTGTAGAAGACTGAAACTAGACCCACACATTTCACCATTAACTAAGATAGAATCTCATGCTAGATTAAAGATTTACACTTAAGACATGAAACTATAAAAATACTAGAAGAAAGTGCAGGGAAAACACTTGAAGAAATCGACCTGGGTGAATTTTTTATGAAGAGGACCCCCTGGGCAATTGAAGCAACACCAAAAATACTTTACTGGGACCTGATCAAACAAAAAACCTTCTGCACAGCCAAGAACACAGTAAGTAAAGCAAGCAGACAGCCCTCAGAATGGGAGAAGATATTTGCAGGTTGTGCCTCTGACAAAGGTTTAATAACCAGAATCCACAGAAAACTCAAACCTATTATCTAGAAAAGAACAAGTGATCCCATCTCAGGGTGGGCAAAAGACTTGAAGAGAAACTTCTCTGAAGAAGACAGGTGCATGGCCTACAGACACATGAAAAAATGCTCACCATCCTTAATCATCAGAGAAATGCAAATCAAAACCACTTTGAGATTTCATCTAACTCCAGTAAGATTAGCCCACATCATAAAATTCCCAAACCAGAGATGTTGGCGTGGATGTGGAGAAAAGGGAACACTTCTACACAGCTGGTGGGAATGCACACTAATATGTTCCTTTTGGAAAGATGTTTGGAGAAGACTTGGGGATCTAAATATAGACCTGCCATTTGATTCTATAATTCCTCTACTAGGATTTGTTAATTATAGACAAAGTAGTAGACAGACTCAAATGGTTTGTTGTGTATATTGAGGACATGCTGGTAGGTCTTACATAGCCTTAGGCCTGTTAGTGAGTCACAGAGGACATCTTTAATAAGGGGAGGGGGCATGATGAGGCAGGTTTGATCTCCTTTCTCATGGCCAGCAACTCACTTTTAGGATCCTCTTGGCCAAGAGGAGGTCCAGCCAGTCAGTTGCTGAGAGAGGAATCTTAAGATTTTATGTTAGTTCACACCATGAATCACAATATTCTGTTGAAATACCAGGGAAATTTGTGAATGGGTTTGTCCCATTGCCAAACAAAGGCTTTGACCAGAAGAGAAGAACAGTAGATTCTGATACAACAGAATATATGATATTCCTTCCAATGTTGGTAGGTGATCTAATAAACATCTGGTATTCCATCCCATATGAGTAAGTAAAAAAATCTGACTAAGTCCTTAGGCAAGAGGTGTTTTTCATTTATTATCTCCCTACATTTGGTTTGTCATTAAATAAGTAACAAAATAACTTTTAATTGTTTAATTTTTCAGAACTAAAACTTTTATTTTTATCTCATTTCTGCTTATGACATCCTGTTCATCTGATTAATGCCACTGCAGAGATTAAAAATGTTCACTAATTCCTCACATCTTTTAAAATAAAGTGGAGACTTCTTAATTTGGGGCACTCTGGGCCCTCTGTGAACAGAGTCCTGTTTATTTTTCTCAACATCCAGCCGCAAGGAATGCTTGAAAGATAGTAGCATATGCCTCAGAAGTAACATTTTCCCATATTCTTCATAATACTCACTTGCTCAACCCATTTTCCCCCCCTAAGTCTTTGGCTCTGTAATTGAGCATGGTCTGTATTTCTGGCCCTTCTATTATTTTTAGAGACAGGGACTCTTTTCTCTGGCACCCCTTGTTTCCTTGACTCTGAATGTGTGACTTGTGCCTTTGTTTCTGGCATGTCCAACGATCCTCTCCACAGTGAAGCCCCATAGCTACCTCAGACCTGCCTCTGCCTCCTTGCAAAGGGAATGGAATCAGATGTTTGTTTACATGAAATCTGAAAAGTGAGTTCTTTGAAATCCTGGATGGCTAACAACACTACCCTCTGCACTTCACAGGAGAACCCATCAAAGGGAATTGAGGCTATCTCTTTTTTGGACTGAGCCACAGATATACACAAGACACTTCTATTAATTAACCACTTTTACCATTCTTCCTACTGACCACCTCTCTGATTTTAGCATCTTCCATTTTTATCACACAAGACACATTATAATATGCCTATAGGCTATAATTTAGATGCAATAAAAGTAGATAATAGGCTATAATTTAGATGTAATAAAAGTAGATCCCATCCCAAGATTATATACAGGTTACTCTAATTGGAATATAGAATATAGGTTTCCTGAAAGCTTCCAACCATCCACCTATGGATAACTTATGCAGATAGTTTTGGGAGGACTAACCCCATTGTAAGATTTACAGATTCTTATTATCATAGGTTCTGACTACTCAGCCATGCTAGAATGGTTCATAGTATCAGTATTTATCATTCTTGTTATTGTGCAGTATTGCAGCTGGAGAGTAGTGAAAAGGAGCATACTATTATTTAATATAAAAGTAGACAAAAATAAATGCATGGTTTGGTTTGAAGGATATTCTCAAAAGGTGCTGCAACTCTAGAAAGTTTTGTGACTTTAAATAAAACTGCCAACATTTGTGCTCAGCTTGTTCTCTCCAACTGCTCCTACCTTGGCTCCATCCTGTAATTGTTCAAAAGAGATTTCCATAAATAAATGTGGTATAGTGGTGTTGGTATGGGTTTTGGGACTCTCAGATGTTACTTCCTACCTTTTCATCATATTTCATTGTGGACTTCAAATTTTAGAAGAGCAGTGACCCTAGTAAAGTAGCTCCTCTCAAATGCTCTGATTATTCAGACTTGACACAGGTCCTGGTAAGAGCTCAGTGTGAGGATCCAGAGGTGAACTAGTAAGTTAACGGGCACATGGCTCTGAGCTGGTGTGGGATGACAATGCAGATGGGGTGGAAGCTCATAATGGAATAGGGAGGTCCCTACTAGGAGGAAGAGCTCAAAGCTATAATAGTGAAAGCAGTAAGTAAGGGCATGTCTTTTCCAGCAGTGCTGACTTTCTCAGCTTATAAAATCATGCTGAATAAAAAACCAAAATAAAGTTCATAAAAGTGCCCCAAACACAAAGGAGCCAAACTGATTTTTTCCAGTCATAAACAGGTGAAGTTGAACCAGTTGGCTTAGATTTCAAGCGGTTCCCTGTAACTCTAATTAACTGCTTCTCTTTTCCAACTCTAAAAAAAAATCTCTTAAAAAGTTTTTTCTTAAAAGGCAGGACCAAGGATGAAAAGAAAAGTTTTAAATACTGTTCACTAGGTGATTGCTTATGGATTTTGTCCCCAAACTTCAGTCAAGAAAAAGGCATAATAATAATAATGAAAATAAAATAAAATAAAATAAAATGCACATTGCAAAAAAGAAAAAAAAAAGAAGGCAGGACATTGACTTAATTTCTCCATCTTCACTTCTCCCAGGTTAATGGGTGGTATTTTTGAAGAGTGAGAATGGGATTTGGGGTATGATGTTTGTTTTTTTAGTTGCTTTCCCTCCATATCTATATCCTTCCTAGCAGTGATTATGAAAAATTAAGAACAGTTTATTCACACTTAGAGCTATGTTTAAACTTAGTGTGATATTATTGAATTATGCCAGCAAGACTCAGAAAAGACCAAACACTTAGCAGCCTCATTACTAAACAGAGCAACACATTACTAGGCTCTCTTGTCCTGGCTAAGACTAAAGCATTTTCACCCAGCATCTAACACGTTGTCTTTGGCATGTATGTGGTAAGCCTGAAACCTGAGCATAATTAACTCTCAGTCTGTGAGTCTTATTTTCTTGGCTCTGTCCCATAGGCACCCACTCTCATCTACTGCCCCTCCATCACTCTCTACTAAAATTCTCATCGTCTCTCTGCTTAGGAGAGTTTCTATAAATTCACACTTTCCATCTTAACAGCCAGGATATACAAATACTTTCCAATTGACACCAATCTTAAGATTTTTTTTTTTTTGAGAACTGGATGAAAGGAGTAAAATTTGCAAAGACTGAAACTTACAACTTTTTAGACTTAAATGGGATAAAGATAAATTCCTTTCCATTTGTCTGACTATCACTACTCTGGTAGTAGCTGGCATTGTGCTATGACCCTTCCACATAACTGGAAATCATATAGTTCCCAAAATTTTCAGGCGTTTCCTTTGGGTTGGGAAAATGTACAAATGAAATACTTGGCTATGCGAAGTGGTATAAGAGATTTTGTGGAGAGCTCCATAGTTGAACTCAATATTAAACACTTTTTTCTATTGACTTTCTGAATGCAGTTATAGGTAGGTAAAAATGCTAATGGGAACATTTTCATCAGAGATAGGGATGGGACCTACATTATATTTGGGCTGGATCAAATATATTTGGGGCTTTTACATTTTGGCTCATGATCCCACTTAAAAATCTGAGAAGTCTCCTAGGGAACAATGGTGTTATAGTAAAAGACCAACTTGAAGGAAAACAAAAGTCAACAAAGGCCTTGAGATATGCAGTAGGCAGAATCCACAATATCTCCTATGATCTGTAAGTCCCTCAATTGCTGGGTGATTCATAGGAAGCATTATCTCTGCTCTCAACGACAGTCTCTAGAGCAGTGGTTCTCAACCTTCCTAATGCCGTGGTCCTTTAATACAGTTCCTGTGGGTTGCAACCCACAGTTTGAGAACCACTGCTCTAGAGGATTAATTCTCACCCTTTGGAACTGATCAGATCACTGGTTTATCCTTGTTCTCATACTTCACCCCTTTAAATGGGGTTTCTATGCTGTGAGGTTTCCTATTGGAATTTCTTTTGATGTCAGCTCTACTCCTTATCTCTCTCAGAGCTCTACTATCAGGTGAATCCTCACCTTCTCCCAATCAACATACACTCTATAATCAGAATGCAACAGCTCTCTCCTGACACTGGTAAACTCACCAGGGAAATTTCCCTTTTTCTCTAGTTACTAGCAATTTTCATTTTTATTTCCCTTTTTTGCAGGTTGCCTACCTTTAGAGTAGACTTAATATTCTCTTTATGTCTTATTCCCAAGATGGTTTTCCATCCTTTCTGGGACATTGCATTGGTCTCCAGGTCACTTTTATAACTGGCTCATGTCTTCTTTCTTTTTTCTTGCTCAATGTTTTTTTAAATATTATTTGTCCGGGCCAGTAAATGTGGCAGTTTTGGAAGTACATAAAAGTTTGCCCTACCCAATACTAAAGATTTCCAAATCTACCAAATCCTTATACTTAAAACAGCATATTCTTTCAGTGCCTCAGTCATAGGCTCCTGGCATTTATCCTCGCATGCTGAAGGCGACTTACAACAAATACCTCTGCACCTGTGTGTTTTTTTCTTGCTACAGGAGAATGTTTGTCTTATATACAAGGTACACTAGCAAAGCTGAAGAATTATGGCCCTAGAAGCAGCTTTCAAGCAATGATGGTTGAGATTTGGTCAATAATAAAACCAGTATCTAATCCAAAAACTGTGGTAACTCTAAGATATATGGTACATTGTTTTCTAGAGTTACTAGTGATGCTAAATTTTAATTTCCTTGACTACAGGAGTTACTTTCTTGACATAGTTCATTTTGTAGGTTTACTTTCCTTCTCTATCTTATGTTCCTGCTAATCTACTGGTGTTTGTCAGGACTACCTTGAACTACTTGTATTTGAATTTTCACCTGAGTCTATTTATGAGGTAACCCAAAGCAATGTATCTAGAAAACTACATGACTTTTCTCTCTGGCTATTTCACTCACAGCTAACTCAAGAATAATTTATTAAAACAAACTTTACCTTCTACTTTCAATCTTCTTTCTCTGTGTTCAATTCTCCACTCATCAAATCACCCAGCACCCAAATTCTCACAATTCAAAGATACTTTGTCACAAATATCATCAATTATACCATTAGAATCTTTTTCAAATCTGTGCTTTTCTGTTGGCCCTGATTACTGCTATTCCATTTCAGACTCTTAAGTTTTCTTACCTGTGCACTTACCTAATTGGTTAGCTGTTCTCTTTGCCTTTGGTTTCAACTTTGGAAATGAAAAACAGAAGAATTTAGAATGACTTTCAGGCATTTGGTGGTTCTGAGAAAGGCAATGCAGAATGGCAAGAAGGTTTAGAAGGAAAGATGTTCAATTATTTTCACATGTGTTGAGTATGAAGACTCTGTAAGACACTAAATTGGAAATAGCCAGTAGTTGAGTAAATAATGGGCCAGGAGATCTTGGAAGTGGTCTTACTCAGAAAATTTACATAACATTTGAAACCATGAAATGTAGGAAAGCATGCAGAATGAGAAAAGAAAAGACTAGAGGAAAGGAGGAAGGAGGGTGGGACCTTGGTGTGTGCCACACCTTGTGGGGGCAAGACACAATTATAAGAGGGACTTTACCTAACAAAAGCAATCAGTGTAACCTGATTTCTTGTACCCTCAATGAATTCCGCCCCCCCAAAAGATCCCTTCACTGCCACAGGAAAAAAGAAAAGCTATAAGCAGAACCTTAGAAATACTATATTTTAGGGGTAAGCAGAAGAATAAGATCTAGCACAGGAAACTAAGAAAGAATAATATGAAAAATATAATGAAAACCATGATAGAGGAAGAAAGACAAGATGTTATGAATGAAAACCAAGAAAGAGCCAAAAAATTTAACTCAGTGTAAACTTCTTAGTGAAATTTTCCTGGGAGGAGGTAAGATGGCCACTGGAGCCAGCTTTCAGTAGAGGCCCCCAACCAGAGGGAGAGGTAATGGTCAGAATAATCCTCAAAAAGCTGAAGGTCAGGAGCTGAGCTGGGAGAGAAGATTGATGAGAGCACATCATCCCTGCTGAGGCAACCTGTAACTCCTAGGAAACAAACTTCAGGTACAAAACCTATCCCAAAGAGTATGAGAGTTTGTCCCCTCCCCCAAGAGAGTGGCTTGCTGTGTGCTCTCTACAAGCCAGCAGTGAACAAAAGATTTTTTTTTCACCCCACGGGAGAGGGCTGCTGAATCCTGGGACTTCTCCAGGGAGATCCTGCTGTGAGCCTGGGCATTCTCTTGCCCAGCATAAAAGATGAACAAATATTTTCTCTGCCATTCTGATCTCCCAGTCCACTCTTCCCCCCTCACCTGGAGGTCTGGAGGCCTGCCCCCTGCAGAGCCCGGAGTGTCTATTGGTTCCTTGTGAATGGGCCACAGTGCATCTGTACTGAAATTGTGACTCCAGTAAAAGTGGGGAGATGTAGGGGGAGGGCGACTGACCTAGTCAGTGGCAGCAGCAGCACAGGCAGTGGTGTGGCTACCCACCTACTTTTAGCTCCTTGAGTATTCTCCAAACTTCTTTCCAAAAAGGACATATTAGCTTGCATTCCCACCATCAGTTAGAAGTGTTCCCTTCTCTGCGCATCCATGCCAACGTCTGTAGTTTGGGGATTTTGTGGTGTGGGCTACTCTTACTGGAGTTAGATGATATCTCAAAGTGGTTTTGATTTGCATTTCTCTGATGATTAAAGATGATGAGCATTTTTTCATGTGTCAGGTCATGCACCTATCTTCTACAAGGAAGCTTCTGTTCAAGTCTCTTGCCCACAGTGAAATGGGATCACTTATTCTTTTCTTAGTAATTAGTTTGAACTCTCTGTAGATTCTAGTTATCAAACCTTTGTCCTGCAAACATAACCTGCAAATATCTTCTTCCATTCTGAGAGCTGTTTGCTTGCTTTGCTTACTGTGTTCTTGGCAGTGCAGAAGCTTTTTAGTTTGATCAGATCCCAGTAATATATTTCTGGTATTGCTTCAATTGCCAGGGGGATCCTCCCCATAAAACATTCTCCCAGGCTGATTTCTTTAAGTGTTTTCCCTGCACGCTCTCCTAGTATCTTTATAGTTCCATGCCTTAAGTTTAAATTTTTTATCTAGTGAGAATCAATTTTTGTTAATGGTGAAAGGTAGGGGTCTGGTTTCAGTCTTCTACAGGTCGCCAGCCAGTTTGCCCAGCACCATTTGTTAAATAGGGAGTCTTTCCCCAAGGAATGTTTTTGATAGGCTTATCGATGATCAAATGATGATAAGTAGCTGGGTTCATCTCTTGATTCTCTATTCTGTTCCATAAATCTACCACTCTGTTTTTGTGGTAGTCCCATGCTGTTTTGATCACTATAGATTTACAGTATAGCCTGAAGTCTGGTAATGTGATACCTCCTGCTTTGTTTTTATTTCTGAGTAATGTCATCAGCTATTTGAGTGTTTTTCTGATTCCATATAAAATGAAGCACTATTTTTTAAAACTCTTTAAAGTATGACAATGGTGCTTTCATAGGTATTGCATTAAATCTATAGAGTACTTTGGGTAGTACGGACATTTTAATAATGTTGATTCTTCCCAGCCATAAGCATGGTATATTTTCCCATTTGTTAACTTCTTCAGCTATTTCTTTACTCAGAGTTTCATAACTCTTTATAGAGATCTTTCACACCCTTTTTAAGGTAAATTCCCAGATATTTCATCTTCTTTGGTACTACTATAAAAGTAATACAGTCCTTGACTATATTTTCAGCTTGACTATTGTTGGCATATATAAAAACTACTGATTTGTAAGTATTGATTTTGTATCCTGAGACATTGCTATATTCCTTGATCACTTCTGAGAGTTTTATAGTTGAGTCCCTGGGATATTCCAGGTATAGGATAATATCATCCACGAAGAGTGAGAGTTTAATCTCCTCTGACCCCATTTGCATACCCTTGATTCCTGATCATGATGGCTAAAATTTCCATTAATATGTTGACTAGCAGTGAAGACAGTGGGCATCCTTACCTAGTTTATGATCTTAGTGGAAATGTTTTCATTTTTATTCCATTTAATATGATATTGGCTGTGGATTTGCTGTAGATGGCCTTTACCAGTTATAGAAATGAGCCATCTATGCCTATTTTCTTAAGTGTTCTGATCATGAAAGGATGCTATATATTATCAAAAGCTTTTCCTGCATCAACTGAAAGAATCACCTGGTCTTTGTTTTTATTCTATTGAAGTGATATATTATATTTATAGATTTGTGTATGTTGAACCAACCTTGTAATCCTGGAATAAAACCAACTTGATTATGGTGTGTGATTTTTTTTATGTGTTGCTGAATTCTGTTTGCAAAGATCTTATTGAATGTTTTTGCATTGATATTCATTAATGATATTGGTCTATAATTTTCTTTCTTTGTTGGATCCTTTCCTGGTTGGGGATCAGAGTGATATTTGCTTCATAGAATGTGTTGGGAAGCATTCCTTCTTTTTCTATGCTTTGGAAAATTTTGATTAATAAAGGTAATAGTTCCTCTTGAAAGGTTTGACAGAATTCAGATGTGAAGCCATCTGGACTTTTCATTTTGGGGAAGTTTTATATAATTGATGCTATTTCAGTGCTTGATATAGGTCTATTCAAAATGTACTCAGTACTATTATGAAGTCAATTTATAATGACTCACACTTTCACAAAAAAGATAAACCATAACTATAACCCAACATGTTGGAAGGAAGAGGAGGTGGGGAGGGGAGTGGGGAGATTTGTTGGAAGGAGGGTAAATGGTGGGACCATTCCTATGGTTCATATTGCAAGAGTACATGTCAAAGCTATTAAATATAGAGTATACATGTCTTAACACAATAATTAAGTAAATGAGGTGAAGGCTATAGTAATTAGTTTGATGTAAGCATTCCTAACTGTATATAAAATCAGCACATTGTACCACATTGTACCCCATATAATGTATCAATGTATACATGATCTATGTGTTTATGACTTAATAAAAAAATTCTAATTCTTTTTGGTTAAGTCTAAGAAGGTGGTATGTTTCCAGGTATTAGTCCATTTCCTCCAGATTTACATATTTCTGAGAACAGAGTTTTTTAAATAATAATCATAAAGGATTTTTAAAATTTCTGAGCTGTATGTTGTTATTTCCCCTTTATCATTTCTGGATCGATGATATTATGGATTTTTACTTTTCTGTTTCTGGTTAGGTTAGCCAAAGGTTTATCAATTTTATTAATCTTAAAAAAATAAAATCTTTTTGATTCATTGATCTTATGAATGATTCTTATGTTTTAAATTTCATTTAATTGTGCTCTAATTTTGGTTATTTCTTTTCTTCTGCTGGGTTTGGGATTGGAATGTTCTTCTTTTTCCAGTTGCTTGAGATGACCCATTAAGTTGTTGGCTTCCTCTCTTTCTGTTTTCTTGATGAAGGCTTCTGATGCTCTAAATTTCCCTCTCAGGGCTGCCTTTTCAGTATCCCACAGGTTTTGATAATTTGTGTCTTTGTTATTTTGTCCCCCAAATTTGGTGATTTCCTTCCTAATCTCATCACTGACCCAGCTTTCCTTCAGCATAATGTTATTTAGTTTCCATGACTTTGTTTGAGTATGAAGATTCCTGTTGCTGTTGAGTTCAACTTTTATACCATGATAGTCCAAGAAAATACAAGGAATAATTTCTATTCTTTTTAATTTACTGAAGTTAGATTTGTGACCTAAGATGTGGTCCATTTTGGAGGGTGTTCCCTGAGCTGATGAGAAGTATGTTCAGTTTTATTAGGATGAAATGTTCTGGAGAGGTCTGATAAGTCCATTTGTTCTAGGGTTGAGTTTAAATCTAATATTTCTTTATTTAATTTCTTCTTGGAGGAGCTATCCTAAACTGCCAAAGGGGTGTTAAAATCTCCAACCCTTATAGTGCAGGAAGATATCAAATTGTTCATAACTGTTAGAGTTTGCTTTATAAATTGAGGAGCATTCTGGTAGGGTGCGAAAATGTTAATTATTGAAATCTCTTCATTTTGAGTGGTTCCTTTGACAAATTTGTGGTGTCCATCATTATCTTTCCTTATCTTTGTTGGTTTGAAACCAATTGTATCTGCCAATAAAATTGCAGCACTTGCTTTTTTACTGATTTCCATTTGTTTGTTTATGGATGTCTATCCATTCACCCTGAGTTTTTTTTATACTTTAAGGTAAGATGAGACTCTGTGTGCAACAGATATCTGGCCTGAGTTTTTGTATCCAGTAAGACAATCTGTGCCTCTTTAGATAATTTAAGCCATTAACATTAATTGAGATAATTGTTAAGCATGGTAGTGTTTTGGGTGTCATGTTTTTCAAATGTGCAGTGGAAATTTTTAATCCTTTCACCATTGTGTATGTTAGGATTTGTTCAAACTTTTCTGGGTGTGTTTACTTTGGTGGTAGACCACTGAGCTGGTCATTATGGAAAATGGGTTTGAATATTTTCTGAAGAGCTGGTTTAGTTATCATAATCCTATTCAACATGTCTAAGTCAGTAAAGAATTTGATTTCTTCATCACAAATGAAACTCAGTTTAGTGATATACAGGATCTCGGGCTGAAAGTTGTTTTGTTATAGGAGATTGAAAGTTGATGACCATCCTCTTCTGGCTTGTAAAGTTTGGGTGAGAGATCTGCAGTCATTCTAATATTCTTCCCCTTCTTTGTAATGCTTTTCTTATGTCTGGCTGCTTGCAGAATTTTCTTCTTCATCTTAACTTTGGCAAAGTTAATCATAATGTGTATAGGAGATGCTTAATTTGGATTGTGTCTTGCTGCAGTTCTGAAATTGTCTACTATCTGAATTTCTATATCTCTTGTAATGATTCAGGAATTCCTATAAGATGAATGTTCGATCTTTTGGAGTGATTGCACAGCTCTCTCAGGGAATGGTCAGGTTTTGCTCTCCATTTGTCTGCCTCTTTGAGTGTTTGGGAATGTTCAAAATCTTTGTCTTCAATTTCAGAGATCCTTTTTTTCTGCTTCCTCCACTCTATTACTGAGTGATTCTACTGTATTTCGGAGCTCCTTGAATAACTTCTTGATTTCCTTGAGCTATGCTATCTCTTTTCTCACTAAGTCCCTATCTTCAGTGATTTTTGTCTTTGAATTTATTAATTTC
The DNA here is from genome assembly GCA_963573935.1 of Arctocebus calabarensis. Classification (NCBI taxonomy): domain Eukaryota; kingdom Metazoa; phylum Chordata; class Mammalia; order Primates; family Lorisidae; genus Arctocebus; species Arctocebus calabarensis. Next base: position 17,998 of record CAUYON010005273.1, on the reverse strand, counting down.
TGAAGACAACTTTAGAACTACTCTTTGGATTTCAATTTCTAACTTTTCTTCCATTCTATTCATTTTATTTGCCATCCATATTCTGAATTTTATTTCTGACATTTCAGACATTTGTCTATGGATGGCATCTTCGGTTGTACCTCCTTTGTCATTCTTGGGGTAGGGGTAAGAGAGTTGATCTACTCTGGTTATTCATGTTGCCAGAGATCATGTTGGTTCCACTCCATGTTTATTTTCCATCATTTGGTTATGAAAACTTGTAGGGTGAGATTGAATTTGGGTTCGCATGTAGTCAAGTTAATCAGCCTCTTACCAAAGCTCTAGGCTTTGTCATTGTGGCTTATCCCCTATAACCTTACAAAGAAAGGCCCCTTTAAGAGTTTTGGCCAGAGACTCTGTGGACCTACTTGGTTAGATAGCACAAACTAGCTCTGTTTTGAAATCAGCCAACCTCTACCCTATCCTAAGAAATAATGGCATTAGGTTTAAATGTCAGTTGTGAAGAGATATAGACTGCTGTGGTGCCCTGCCCCCACCATTCAGTTCTTTTCTGCTACAGAACTTTGAAAGTCAACCTCAAAGTGTCCCTGGGTGGACAGCCCCAGACATGATTGCCAATCAGATTGTCTTGGGCAGCACAAACCCTGCTCAATAGAGAGAGATCCCAGGGTCTCCAACTGTGGATAGAAATCCTCAGTCAGTTCTGTCCCACAACTCTGAGCATATGGCTCTGGGTCCCCTCTGGTGAAGTCCCAACTGGGCATCAACTGCCCTGTCCCCTGAGCACAATCAAAGCTAGGAGTCTGGGACCCTGCCAGGGGCTTACTTCACATGGGGCATTCATGCCTTTGCTTGCTAGCTCAACTGGAACCAGGAGTCTATGCTCCCACCAATCAGACTCAGTCTGCACTGGTGTCTGTTTCTCTGCTCGCTGCCTCAATTGGAGCCAGGGGACCTTGCTCTGGTCTTAGTGCACACCCAGAAGCCTCTGCTCACTGGGCCAGTTGGAGCTGCGTACCACTCCCCACCCACTGGTCTTGGTCCACCCCAGGCAAGCCTCTGCTTAATGGCTCAGTTCAAGCCAGGGACCATGCCCTACCTGCAGGTCTCAGTCCACACTGGGCAAGCCTCTGCTCGCCAACCTAGTTGGAACCAGGGACTAAGCCCTGCCTGCTGGTCTCAATTCACACCAAGCAACCTCTCTTTTGGTTGCAGGCATCCATCAGAGCCAGGGGTTTCTGCCACCCCTCCACCAGGCACATCCTGAACTGAGGTTTGAAACTACAGCTGGCAGGGCAACATCATAACCATGGGGCTGCTTCTACTCCCCCTAAGTGTCCTTTTCTTCCTGCACCCTTTTTTTCTCCACTAGTCACAGATTCTGTCCTGATGTTCGGCAGTCACACTATCCCCAGACCTCTCTGGAAAAGACCAAACACTCTGGGCTCTGCAGGGGGCAGAACTTCATACTGCAATGTAAGGGGGGAAGGGTTGACTGGGAGTTCAGAATTGCAGGGGAAAATATACGTTCAATTTTATGCCAGGCAGGGTGGTGTCTATGTTCACAAGTGGGACCTTCCTGGAGAAAGAGACCTGGTGTTTAGCAGCTCTCTCCAGTGAGGTAAAATGAAAGGTCTTTTGTTCCCTGCTCATTTGCAGAGAGCCCCCTTGGGTTCTCTGCTTCAAGGGGTCTCCAGTCCTCTGGAAGGTAGGCTTTGTACCTGTAATTTGTTTTCTTGAATACTCTTCCTTGGAGTCACAGCTTGCTGAACTTTTTTCTTGGCTCACCTCCCCATCTTTGGTTTCATAGAGTCCAGTTCTGTCCATCTGATCAGGAGTCTCTACTGAGGGTTGCTACTAGTCGGCCATCTTCCCAGAAATTCCTATACTTCCCACTAAGCACTGTTTTAGCTACATCCAACAAATTTTAATAAGTTCTATTTTTCATTATCTAAACTACTTTCTATTTTCCCTTTTATAACCCATGGTCTATTTAGAAGTGTGTTATTACTTTTACACTATTGGTGGGATTACAAACTAATATAGCCACTTTGGAAAGAAGTATGGAGTATCCTCAAAGAACTCAAAATAGACTTCCCATTTGATCCTGCAATCCCATTACTAGGCATCTGCCAAGAAGAAAAAAACATAATTTAGTCATAAGGACATTTGCAGTAGATTGTTTATTGCAGCTCAGTTTACAAATGTCAAGATGTGGAATTGACCCTCGTGTCCACCAACCCACGAATGGGTTAATAAACTGTGGTATGTGTATTCCATGAAATATCAGCCTTTAAAAGATGGAGACTTTACATGTTTTGTATTTACCTGGATAGAGTTGGAGAACATTCTTTTTAGTAAAGAATCACAAAAATGGAAAACAAGTATCCAGTGTATTCAATACTATTATGACGCCAGTAAATGCACTAATACATGTCCATACAAGAGGAAATCTCAATTTAATTCAAATTATGGGGCAAGAAGAAGGAGGGGGAAGGAGGGATGAGGGATGGGAATTGGTGTATTCTCACCTAATGGGCACAATGTAGGGGTATGTGGCACACCTTCTGGGTGAGGGGCACAATTGTAACAGGGACCTTACCTAACAAACACAAACATTGTAACCTAATTGTTTGCACCCTCATATTAATCTGAAAAAATAAAATTCAAAAGAATAAAAAAAAATGTATGTTGTTTATTTCCAAATATTTTGTATTTTACTAGATACTTTATTGTTAATTGCTTTCTAATTAAATTTCATTGTGGTCACAGAAAATATTATTCATAATTTAAATCTTTTAAAATTTAGTGGGACTTACTTTAGATTACAATAAATAATCTATCTTGATAAATACACTATATGCAATTGAAAGTAATATGTATTCTGTAGTTACTGGGAGTAGTCTTTTATAAATTTCAATTATGTTAAGATAATTAGCAGTGTTTATATCATCTATATCTTTATTAATTATTTGTGTATTAATCTATAAATTGTTGAAAGTGGAATATTAATAAATCTCACTATGATTATGAAATTGTTCACTTTTCCCTTCAATGCATTCAAACTTTTTATGTATTTTGGAACTCTATTATTAATGTGTACACCATGTGCTTGAATTAACCCTTTTATCTTTTTTTTTCTCTTTTTCAGTTTTTTGCCAGGGATGGGTTTGAACCCATCACCTCTTGTATACGGGGCTGGTGCCCTACTCCTTTGAGTCACAGGTGCCACCTTTTTTTTTTCTTTTTTTTTTTTTTGACACAGAGTCTCACTATGTTGCCCTAGGTAGAGTGCCATGACATCACGGCTCACAGCATACTCAAACTCTGAGGCTTAAGTGATTCTATTGCCCCAGTGTCCCATGTAGCTGGGACTGCAGGTGCCTGCCACAATGCCCAGCTATGTTTTGGTTGTGGTTGTCATTGTTGTTTGGCAGGCCCAGGCTGGATTTGAACCTATAAGCTCTGGTATATGTGGCTGGCGCCCTACCCATTTGAGCTACAGGTGCCAAGTCCAACTCTTTTATCATTTTGAAAAACATTTTTTATTTTTGTCTCTGAACTTGATGTCTATTTTTATCTGTTGTTAATACAGTGACCAGCCTTTCTGTGCTATTTGCATGGTCTATCTTTTTTCATACATTTGCTTGCTTAGAGTTTCTATCTCTGCTCACATAATTATCTGCTACTGCCTATTGCCTACTTTTTCCAACAGAGCCCTTAACATTTTAATTGTAATTAAATCCCCTATCTGATAATCTCAACTTTTTTTTGGTAGGGACAGAGTCTCACTTTATCGTCCTTGGTAGAGTGCCATGGCGTCACACAGCTCCCAGCAACCACCAACTCCTGGGCTTAGGCGATTCTCTTGCCTCAGCCTCCCGAGTAGCTGGGACTACAGGCGCCCACCACAGTGTCTGGCTATTTTTCTGTTTTGCAGTTCAGCCGAGGCTAGGTTTGAACCAACCACCTTCGGTATATGGGGCCAACGCCCTACTCTATGAGCCACAGGTGCCGCCCAATCACATTTATATCATAGCTAAATCTGCTTCTGATGATTGCTTTGTCTCTTCACATTGTGTTTGTGTGGGTATTCTGGTATGCCTTATAAATTTTAGCTGAAAGCTGAAGATATCATATACATATCTGTATATGATAATCAGAGCTAAGGGAAATAGGCTTGCAGTGTGAGGATTTATGATAATGTATGGACTGTATTTAATATTTGTTGCTTGTGTTGGTGCCAGAAGCTTCCAGTTCCTCTGGTGTCCTTGTACTGCATGTCTTTCCCATCTTGAATTTGAGCAACCTTAAATATTTGTCCCCAGGAGAGTCTTCATCTTGTGGCTCTTTCACCTGTAACCCACTGTTGTTACACTATTAGTGTGAGGGTTAGTGTGGGGGAGCAGGAGTGTTTTCTTATCTTCTCATTAAACTTCAGTGTTTTAGTTGGCCTGTGCCTTGGGGCTGTAACCTTTGGAAGTGTTTACCCAGTGAAATATCTTTTTTGCCCACCTGTTCCCTTCCCTGGCTATAGATTTCTATAGATCTGCCTCTACTGACTACATTGTCATTATTGTTAGTGAGACACAAAGTCTAGAAGTAGTTGCAGTGAGAGGAATGTTTTTTCCTGACTGGGATATGGCTCCAGCAAAGTGTTTTACCCTGGAGAATAGATTTGTGTTATAGAATACACTCTGGGTCTATTTTATAAAAATTATAAATTACCCCCCTTCACCAGCCAGAAAGGGGGGCAATCTTACTTAGATCTTCATTGTGAGAATGTGGTGGGGTTCTTGGAAATGAGGCCCACGAAATGTACAATTCCCAGGGGCTCGGCCTGTTCAGGCCAGTCCACATTTGGCCTCTAACAAATTGTTAAAATTATTATTTAAGCGTGTCTACATGCTTATGACTTTAGCAGCTTCTCTCCATGTAATCAGATCTTGGCTGTGTCCCTATGCTTGTCTTTCTGGACTGAAGCTTTGGTTTCCCCTGCACGCTCACTTCTTTGAGGTGTTCAAGAAAAGTTGTTGATACTTAGTTTTTCAAGATTTTTCTTGTTGTAAGGATGGCAGTGGCAATATCCAAACTCTTTACATGTCGAAACTAAAATGGAAGTCCTAGGCCAATCAACTCATTTTTGTCATTACAGGATTTTTATTTTTACATATTTACAATACGCATTTTATAGGTAGTATATAAGTGTGCTGTGATCATTTCTTTCAGCAAACTCTGCCTTTCAACTGTTGATATGGTTCTAGTTAGGTTTACTATTTTATTATTTGTTTTGTCTTTGTCTTCTTTTTATGGTTCTTATTTTCCGTCTTTTGCATCCACTTTTGACTTATTTGGGTAGTTTTAAGAATTCTATTTTACTTTGTCTATTGCCTTCTTAGTTATACCGTTTATATTAATCTTCATTGGTTTCTCTAAGTATTTTAGTACCCACACTTACCTTTAATTATTTGCATTGATATACTATTTCATATTAAACGTGAAAACCCTGCATTACTATAACTGCATTTACTCCTCTCCACGTCCCTTATGTTACAGTTAGAAATATTTCTTAAATATAAATACATTATAAATTCCAAAAGAAAATGTTATAAGTTTTGTTTTAAATAGTACTACATGTTTTAAAAGCAGTGGTTTTCAACCTTCCTAATGCCGCAACACTTTAATATAGTTTCTCATGTTGTGGTGACCCCAAACTATAAAATTATTTTTGTTGCTACTTCATAACTGTAATTTTGCTACTGTTATGAATCATAATGTAAATATCTGATATATTTTCATTGTTACCAAGGGGTCACAACCCACAGGTTGAGAACCACTGTTTTAAAGAAATTTAAGGCCAAAAATCATTTATACTTATCCAGATATTTGCCATATCTGGTGTTTTCTTTCTCTTCTGAAGATCCAAACTTTTGTATGTATTATTTCCCTTCAACTTAAAAAACTTTCCTAACATTTCTCATATTGCAGATCTACTACCAATGAATAATGTTTTATTTTATCTAAAAATATCTTTATTTCACCTTTATTCAATATTATCAGTGGTTATGGAAATTTTTGGCTGAATATTCCCCCCATAATTTTAAAGATACTGTTCTACTGTTACTCTTCCATAAATTTTGATAAGGAATTAGCTATCTTTTGTAACATTAGTATCGTTACCTATCAATTACAGTAAGTCATTTTACTCACCTGCTTTCAAGATTTTTTTCTGTTTTATTTTACTTTATTCATTTATTTATTTTTATTTTTGGGAGACAGAGTCTCATTATGTCACCCTCGGTAGAGTGCTGTGGCGTCACACAGCTCAGAGCAACTTCAAACTTCTTGGGCTTATGCAATTCTCTTGCCTCAGCCTCCCAAGTAGCTGAGACTGCAGGTGCCCACCACAACGCCCACCTATTTTTGTTGTAGTTGTCTTTGTAGTTTGGCAAGCCCGGGTTAGATTTGAACTCTTCAGCTCTGTTGTATGTGGCTGGTGCCCTAACTGCTGAGCTACAGCCTTGAGCCTCTTTTTTATTTTATTAGTTGATCTTCTGAGACCTAGTTTTCTTTGCACTTACTCTGCTTGAGATTTCTGAGATTTTTGAATTGGTGAATTCATGTCTTCTATCAAAGTGGGGAAATTTTCAATCATTACTTTTCTATTCTGTTCACTCTGTCTTCCAATTCTTGGGTTCTAGTTACATATACCTTGTCCCACAAGCTGTTGAGTGACTGTTCATTGCTTACCTTTTCTCAATTCTTTCTGTTCTATCCTTTAAAATTCATCATTTCTTCTGACCTATCTTCAATTTAGTGACTTTTTATTCAGCTTGATTATGTTTTAAGTCCATCCAGTGAACTTTTTAAACCTCAGATGGTGTTTTTCAGTTTTAAGGTTTCCATTTGAGGCTGAGCATGGAAGGTCATGCCTGTAATATCAGAGATTTTGGAGGCAGAAGGGAGAGGATTGCTTGAGGGCAGAACCTGGATATATCCTGTGTAACATGGTGAGACTCTGTTTCTACAAAAAAATAAAAGAATTGCCTGGCATGGAAACCTATAATCCCATCTACCCAGGAGGCTGAAGTAGAAGAATCACTTGAACCTAGAAGTTCAAGGTTATAGGGAGCAATAATCTTGTCTGTGCTCCACCTGGATAATAATAATAAATAAATAATAAGAAACATATTAAATAAAATTTCCACTTGAATATTTCTGTGATTTCTATTCCTCTGGTAAAGTCTGTTTATTTCATTGTTTTAATTCATTGTAAGCATATATTTTTTGACAACTGTGTACATAATTATAATAGCTCCTTTAAAATTATTTTCTACTAATTTTAACGTGTGGTCACCTCTAGATTATTTGGCATTATTATCCCATTTGTTATGTTATCTTTTGAGAATATTTCACATTTTTCTGGTTTTTCATAGCTAGGTCTGGATTTTGCCTTGTATAGTGTAAATACAACATTTTGAAGACTCTGAAATATATTATAATTCTCATAATGATTGTGTTTGTTTTTTATTTTCTTTTACTATGCAATTAACTTGGGCTCAAAATTTTAAATTATGCACCTTGACAGCAGCTTAAATTTGGTTTTATGATCAAATTGAGTTATTTGGAATTTGACCTATACATAGTTCAAGGTCAGCCAGGGTGGTGGATAGAGTTTATATGTTAAATGTGGGGCTTCCTCTCTCTCTCTCTCTCTGGGCTGTCTTTTTTTCTGGAATGATGCCCTGGCTTTTCAGTAGCTATAATTGCAGCAAATCCTTTGTTTCAAGTTTTCATGTCAAAGAGATTATGTCTTTTCTAGCAGAGTTTTAGCTGCTTTGCTAGGTGTCACCTATGGATAAAAGCAAAAGAATTGGGTAATGCAGTCCTGAAATTTCCTTCTTCCAAATATAACCTCCCATCCAGAATCTTTCTTCTATTTTCATTCTTGAGCAGGGCCTGCCCTGCTCTGATGGAGTTGTCATGCAAGGTGGGACCAGGGTGGGCTGCAGGGAGGTCCACTGCAGGACCCCTAGAAGGAAAGTCTGAGCCCAACTGTATGGAAGCCTGAATGTGTTAGCTCAATTATCTCTCTTAGCAGCCATAGATGGGAAAAGGGAAGGAGAGAAAAGGGCCTGGTAGAGGGAAATTAGCACTCTGGTTGTGTCTGTCCCTCTCTCTGGAGGCTGCCAGCCCAGATTGTGCAGATGCTGGAGCCATACAGATTACCTGGCACTCACTGGACCCCTGTGGCTCCCACCAGTCTGGGCTGAACTTGGGGAAATGTCTGTGTGGGAACCGGCAAGAGGAAACCTAAGCACTGAAATCTCTGGTGAGACAAGGGCAGGTAGGGAAGCCCCCTGGGACTTCTGTCCTGGCTTGTGTCTGTGTAGGCAGAGGGTACTGCAGAGAGGCTGGTGACTGGGTTCTGTCTGCAGGGAGTTAACAGTTCACTGGTGGCAGATATTCTCTCTAGCAGCTCAGGAACTGCTGACTGTCAGAGATGCCAGGGAGGGGGCGACAGACCACTCCAATACCCTTCTTACCACACTCACAGGTCTCTCGGAGGATGATCTCTTCTGATACCTTGCTCTTTTGTATTCTGCTCAGGGTAGAGAAAATGACAGCATCTGAAATTTATATTGATTGTGATTAAAGTCAGATTGGAGGCAAAACGTCAGAATGGCCATAACTCAAGTAATTCAGATAAAATCAAGAAAACACTTCGGCAATAGCAGACATGCAAGCCTGTTAAGAGATTGGCAGGAGTCTGATTAGAATCTGGAACCATAGAAATAAAAATGCTTTTTGAAATATTAACTGGGAATAACTGAAAACAGAAGAGAACAATCTTCTTGCCAGATGGGGAAGACGTAAGTGGACACACAGATTAAGGAGGCTTTGCTCTGGCTTTGGCCTCTGGTCACCATCAGCATGGCACTTGGGTGCAAACTAAAAGCCAGAGGGACATGGATTCCCTCTGATCTCTGGTGCCACATTTCTTACCACAGAACTTTGCAGCCAAATATTTTCCGGGCTCTCTGGGTTTTTCTGAGCAAGGCTGCCATGCTTCTTGGCAGCTATTACTGTTTATGTCAACCCGGTTTCAAGAGCTATCTGAAAGAGTGAAAGGATTTACTGCTCAAAGGAGATGAAAGATTGGAAGGGGCCCAAGATATGACCCAAAGAAAACCTGTTAAAGATACTTTGCTTCATCAGAGATTGCCTAAGTGCCAAATCTGTAAAAAGGAACATCTATAGCCAGAGATTTCTAGAAAGACAGAGTGGAGGTTAGAAGATCTCAGTAAAATTTATTTCCTCTGAAGATACAGATAGGATTCACATACCTAAGCCAACCGCCGCATAAGAATTGGTTTTCTTTCCAGACCCATCATTTTCTCGGTAACCGATTCCCTGAATGTTCTATTTGGTGGAGATTTTCCCATTCCCTTAAAGTCACCGTACTCAACCTTAACTTCCATTTGGAAGACAAAAGTAAATAGGCAGACCCTAAATAATTTTTTTACACCCTGAAACAGCACACTAACTCTATTCTTGTTTATCTATCACCCACTCTGCCTTATAGGATAGATCTAGCTACCAAACCTTACTGCAGGGTACAAGGCAGCAGAGGGAGGGGTGGGAGAGGGCTGCCATGAGGACTTACAAATGAAATATCAGCCAGTTTTAAAGGCATCAGATTGTCTTCCTAGTTCGAATTGCCAGCCTCTGTCAAGGAGCAACACGGTGTTTCCTGATGTGTTGAAAGCAGCCCTGCGATGAAAGGAAGATAATGTCCTTATTCAGCTGAAATTCTGAGCAGGATCCCCTAGGGAATTTTGTGTACAGTCTTTGACTCCTCATGATAAGGACTGGCTGCTGACAGCTCGTCAACTTTGACTTCTGGCCAAGCTGCAGCACTGGGCTTCCTCTCCCCCTAATACTTTCATCTTTCCTTCTTTAACTTCTTCCATCCACCATTTAGAAGTTGAAGGTTTCCCTGGTCTGAAGGCAGCCCTGACCCTAAAGCAGCATCAGTGCATTGGCTCATTTGCCAGTATGTGGAATGTTTGGGGTCCTGATACTCATAACACAGCTGGTGGTTACTGATTTCTCTGCTAGATGCTGGCAATACAGAAGTATACAAATGTAGTTGTGGAAACATCTCAAAGGACCTATATTAGAATTGTTTGGGGAGCCTTGTTAAAAATGCAGATTTCTGGGTCTCAATTTAGATTTACCAAGTAGAAACGTCCGACGTTAGGTGCAAGAATCTTCTATTTAATGAGCTCTCTGAGTGCTTCTTAAGCACACTGAAGTTTGAGAACTACTAGTAAACATACTGATACGGAATGAAAATGTATGATAAAAAAACCTACAATATAATAGGATGATATGGGAAAGGTGTATTTAATTTGGAACACATGGGTTATAAGGACTTAAAGAAGCAACATTTAAACCAAGATTTGTGAGATAAGCGAAATCATTCAGATAAAAAATGAGGGATCAACATTTTTCAAACAGGATGCCGAGTGTCTTGTCCTAATGAAAGTAACAGTATCAGACATGTGTCTCCTAATGTGGGTTTAAAACTCCACTTCCCTGCTTTTTTCCTAGTCTAAAATATTCTTCATTAGGATCTGAATCAAATTAGAATATTCATCAAATGTAAGCTTTCACAAAAGTAGTGAAATTGGGTTTAGAAACTATTATATCAGTCTAAATTTAACAAGTTAAAGAATTTGTTTGAAAGAATGTTTCCCACCTCTTTCCTTTCTCTCCTTTTTCAGAACTATTAACTTGGTATATAAACATGGAAAGTACAATAAATGATCCTTTCTAGTTTACAGGGACCAATGTGTATTTACCTATTACTATTGCCAGTAGCAACTTTATAGTTACATATGAGAGGAGTTTATGTAAAAAATCCCTGCTGATGAATTCCTATGGTAATCCATTTCAGGTTGAATTTTACATAGTTTGAATGCTATAGACATTTTGGAAATTCAGAACAAAGTTCAATGAGTTATTGAATGAAATATTTATGATAAAAAACAGCAATCTAAAAAATAAATATGCTCATTTTTACTGATCTTCTAACTCACAGAATAGAGCTCAGACTATTTGAACCTATAGAAAAAAAGATTATTCACAGCATTTATGCAGATACAGAAGGTATACTAGCAATTTGCTTATGGCACATGGGTTTCTGAATTCATCTATATTTCAAAGGAAGAAACTACCCTCTTCCTGTTTGTAGATGATAGGCGTCTACACCTCTCTACATGAGATGTGAACATGTACTTACAAAATCAAAGATGTCTATATGTAAGTTATGAGAATTAACAGATGCGTTTGACAAGATAGTTGAACACAAGGTCAGTATAGAAGCATAGTTCATATTTCCACTTACTAGCAAAAAGCAGTTAGAAAATGAGAGTGTTATTAAAAACTTAAAGGTGGACTATATTTAATAAAATATATAAAAGACTACTGAAAACTATATGAAAGACTACTGAAAATTATAAAATATTATAGAAAAGAATCAGGAAAACTTAAATTAATGGATTGGGAAAGTAAGTTAAAATTTTTCACAATAAATGTTAATTACCAAAAACTTCAGTTAAGAAAAAAATAACAAAAATCCTTTATATATTTTTAAAAACGACTCACTAAAGCATAACAACAAAAAGCATGGGAGTAAAAGTATGGTAAAATACTGCAGAACAAATACTAACTTAAACGAGTTGGCATGGTTATATTAATATACGATAAACCAGATTCTATAGCAAAGTATCAGAAATTACTTCAAAAAGGGTCACTGTAAAATGTTAGAAGTAAGAAGTAACCTTGGGTAAATGTCATAACTTCAAAATATATCAAGCAGAAAGGGAAAGAAATGAAAGGAATATAGACAAATCCACTGCCTCTCTGAACAGCAACAAAGCGTCAGAATGCAAAGAGTTATTAGAAAATCTGAAAAGCAAAACAATTTTAATATAATGAACAGAAGTAGAGTTTTTCACACCACAATTTGAGAATATAGCTTTCTCAAGAAAACAATTATATCCATGAAAACTGACTAGGTACCCCTGATAAAACAAATCTCAGAATCTGTATCATACAATTTTTTTTCACCTGACAATGACATTAATGACAACAAAACTAAAAACAAAACAAACAAAAAAACCCCTATGTGTTTGCTAATTTAAAATGATCCCTCTAAGTAATAGTGTATGAGTCAAAGAAAAAAATCAAAACAGAAATTAGAGGATGGTTAAAATTGAATAATAAAATCTTCTAAGTAACAACAATTTTGGATACAGCTATAATAGGGAAATTCCTAGGTTTAAATGTTTACCATATATATATGTATAATATGTATTATAAGCATCATATATATATTACAAGAGAAAAAGACTGAAGGAACAAAATGAACATAGAACTAATAAATTAGACAAGGAACAATAGAACAAATTGTTCTATTCTAGAGAAAGATGGAATGTGTGAGTAATGATAGGAACACAAAATCATTATATAAAAATGAAGATTATATTAATTAACAAAGGCAATAAATGTTTTCTTTGAGAAAACCCATAAAGTTGATACACCATGTATCTCTGGCAAGATTGGAGAAGAAAAAATACGAAAAGCACAACAATAGCTAATTTTAACATGGGTGAAACTCATAATGCGGAAAAGAGGAAGAAATCACAGAAGAATACGAAGAAGTTAAAAAGTAAGCAAAACTTGATAGAGTTGACTGTTGAGGTTAGTGGCACTGACCTCCCAGCCCCCACAGTTGAAACTCCAGGTATAACTTTTGACTCTCCAGAAACTATGGTCATCCAGAAGGTGTACTCATGAACAGTTGATTAACACATATCATGTATGTTAGGAGTGTTCTAGGTTTTATTCTTACAATAAAGTAAGCTAGAGAAAAAAATGTTAAGAAAATCATAAGGAAAATACACTTACAGTACTATATTCTATGTCTTAATACTGTAAGTTTGTGCTGTCTGTTTATAAAATGAACCTCTGTCTGAAATGGCAGATAGCCACAGATGCAGACCTCAACCTAAAGGATCAAGCAATTCAGCTTTTAGTTACGACGTGATGCCTTTTGTCTGCTTCTTGGGAGCATTTTCAGCATCAGTAGTGGCACTTCCTGAGGGTCCTATTGTGTCATTCAAGGTTTCCAGTGATGCACTAAAGATGATGAAAAGTACACAAGGACCTTGAGAGATCACTGTTTACTGTGATATGCAATTTCCTGGAGAGATGAACTGCTTTACACAGAAATGATTGGCATCACATAGTGGTTTAAATGATACTTGCCACCCTTGAGCTCCCCAGACTAGCAACAGGAGGTTGCTACATAATTATTACTGCAGTTAGGTTTATGCAGCTGCTATTTAATACTTCATCTTTGTTATCATTTATCTGGACTGCTAAGGCGTGTGTGGTTTATAAGCATGTCGTGTGCATAAGTTTTGATAGGCTTGGCGCCTGTGGCTTAACAGGCTAAGGCACCAGCCACGAACACCTGAGCTGGAGGGTTTGAATCCAGCCCCGGCCGCCAAACAACAGTGACGGCTGCAACCAAAAAATGGCCGGGCGTTGTGGCGGGCACCTGAGGTCCAAGCAACTTGGGAGAAGGCAGGAGACTCGCTTAAGCCCAGGAATTGGAGGTTGCTCTGAGCTGTGATGCCATGGCACTCTATCCAGGGCCACAGCTTGAGGCTCTGTCTCAAAAAAAAAAAAAGTTTTGATAAATTTTAACTTTTTATAGAGATCTGTATGTTTTCTATGGTAGTAAATGATGCAATAGACTAGTAGTCACATATTATTTATTTATAACATACCTTATTTTTTCTTTTTGATATTGGTAGAGTATGCAGTTCATTTGCAGGTTTATTTTTCAAAGTGCAAATCTCGAAAAATATCTTGCAACTATTGATTGAAAAAAAATCTGCATGTAAGTGGATTTCTGCAGTTCAAACTGTTGTTCAGGGGTTAACTGGATATTACTTGGGTATAAATACATATGTGATAAGCTTTAAATAAGAGCAAAGGAATGATAAGCACAAAGGAAAACAGTGGTCTTCTGTGGGGAAGAATAGAGAAAAGGGTTTTCCATAGGGCTTGGAATACATGGGTTTCTTTCTTTTTTTTTTTTAAATTTTGTTTTCTGATTAATATAAGGGTCCACATGATTAGGTTACATTGTTTGTGTTTGTAGGGAAAGTCCAAGTCGTGGTTGTGTCCTTCACCCAGTTGTGCCTTATGCCTCTACATTTACCCAATAGATGAGACTTACCAATACCCTCCCCCTTCTTTCTTTTTCAATTTAAATGTGGTTTTGTCTTGTGTGGGGATGTAGTTGTTCATCTACTAGTTTCACATTAATCTTGTGTAGACTGGATTCTTGCTCCTCCATTCTTGTGATACTTTACTAAGAAGAATGTGTTTCAACTCCATTAAGACAAAAGGTTAAGACAGGTTAAGACGAAAGATGTAAAGTCTCTAACTTTTTATGACTGAATAGTACTCCATGGTATACATATACCACAGTTTATTTATCCATTCATGTGTTGATGGGCATTTGGGTTGTTTTTGTGTCACGGCAATTGTGACTTGAGCTGCAGTAAACATTCTAGTGCAAATGTCCTTATGGTAAAATGATATTTTTTCTTCTGGGGAGATGCCTAGTAATGGAATTGTGAGATCAAATGGAAGGTCAACATTTACCTCTTTAAAGATTCTCCATCCATACTTCTTTCCAAAGAGTCTGAATTAGTTTGCAATCCCATCAGCAGTGTATATAACAGTGTTCCCTTTTTCCACATCCATGACATGCTGGCATCTGCAGTTTTGGGCTTTGTGATAAGGGCTATTTTCACTGGGGTTAGGTGATATCTCACAGTGATTTCGATTTGCATTTCTCTGGTGATTAGAGATGAGGAGCATTTTTTCATGTGTTTGTTGGTCATTCGTTTCTCTTCTTGGGAAGAGGCTCTGTGCATGTGTCTTGCCAAGTGATAAAGAGATCATTTGCTCTTTTCTTGTTGATTAATTTGAGTTCTCTGGAGATTCTGGTTATTGGCCTTTTGTCAGATTCATAACATACAAATATCTTCTCTAATTCTCAAAGTTATTCTGTTTGCTTTTTAGTTGTTGTGTCCTTAGCTGTGCAGAATCTTTTTCGGTTGTTCATGGGCCATTTATTTATTTTTGTTATTTATACAATTGCCAATGTTGTCTTTATAAAAATCTTTCCCCCGGCCAATATCATCCAGTGTTTTTTTTTTTTTTTTTTTTTTTTTGTAGAGACACAGTCTCACTTTATCACCCTTGGTAGAGTGCTGTGGCATCACACAGCTCACAGCAACCTCAAACTCCTGGGCTTAGGCAATCCTCTTGCCTCAGCCTCCCAAGCAGCTGAGACTACAGGCACCTGCTACAATGCCCGGCTATTTTTCTGTTTTGCAGTTCGGCCGAGGCCAGGTTTAAACCTGCCACCTTTGTTATATGGGGCCGGCACCCTACTGGATGAGCCATAGGCGCCGCCCTATCATCAAGAGTTTTTGCCACACTTTCTTTGAGAGTTTTTTCATTTTATATCTTAGATTTTTCTTTTATCCAATGTGAGTCAATTTTTGTAAGTGGTGAGAGGTTCGAGACCAGTTTCAGTCTTTTACATGTGCCTAACCAGTTATCCCAGCACCATTTATTGAATTGGGATTTTTCCTCCTAGTGTATGCTTTTGTGTGGTTGAAGATCAGTTGGTGAGATGAGGCTGGTTTCATCTCTTATGTCCTATGTTCTATTCCACAGACCTGTCTATATTTTTATGCCAATAATACCATACTGTTTGAGCACTATAGACTTGTAGTATAACTCCAAGTCTGGTAAAGTGATGCCTCTGGATTTGTTTTTATTTCTCAGAATTACATTGGCTACCCAGGATTTTTTTTCTGGTTCCATGTGAAATGAAAAACTATTTTTTCAAGTCTTCAAAGTATAACATTGGTAATTTAATGGGTATTGCATCAAATTTGTAGGTTGCTTTGGGTAGTGTGAGCATTTTAGCAATGTTAATGTGTCTCAGCCATGAGCATGATATGTTTCTCTATTTGTTAATATCTTCTGCTATTTCTTTTCTCAGAGTTTTATAGTTCTCTCTGTAGTGATTCTTGATATCCTTTGTTAGGTATATTCTAAAGTATTCCATTTGATTTGAATTGCATTGGCTGGAACTTCCAGCACCATGTTGAATGGAATGGTTATAGTGGACATCCTTGTCTGGTTCCTAATATCAAACTTCATCTATCTCATCTTTCATCTATCTCATTTTCTTACTTTTTTGAACTTATCACAATCTCTAGTCTTATAAATCTTACCTTTTCCATGATATTAGCTGTGAGTGTATCATAGATGGCTTTCAGTTTAAGAAATGTCCCATCTCAGGGATGGTGCCTGTGGCTCAAAGGAGTAGGTCAATGGCCCCATATGCCATAGGTGGCAGGTTCAATCCCAGCCCCAGACAAAAACTGCAAAAAGAAAAAAAAGAAATGTCCCATCTCAGCATATTTTCTTAAATGTTCTTAATAGAAAACAATGCTAAATTTTGTCAAATGCTTTTTCTGCATGATTTGAGAGGATCATATGGTCTTTGTTTTTGCTTTTATTAATATGGTGAATAATGTTTATGGATTTGCTTATGTTAAACCAGTCTTGCATCTCTGGGATAAAGTTTACTTTATCATGATGTATAATATTTTTTAATAGTATGTAGCTGTATTCTATTTGCTTGGATTTTATTCAGTATTTTTGTGTCAATATTCATTAATGATACTGGTCAGTAATTTTCATTTTTGTTGGATTCTTTCCTGGTTTTGGTATCAGAGTGATATTTGCTTTGTAGAAGGAGTTGGAAAGGGTCCTTCCTTTTCAATGGAAATAGGTTCTGCAATATAAGTATGAGCTCTTCCTTAAAGGTTTGGTAGAATTCTGGTGTGAAATCATTTGTTTCTGGGACTTTTTTTGTGGGATGCTTTTTTATTATTGTTGTAATTTTGGTATTTGCTGTCAGTACAAAACAACAATCTAATGAATCATCTCAAGAAATTGGAAAAGGAATAGCAATTCAATCCAAAACCTAGCAGAAGTAAAGGAACAACCAAAATTAATCAGAATTAAGTGAAATCAAAAGTCAAAGTACCATCTGGAAGATTGGCAAAACAAAAAGTTGGCTCTTAGAAAAGATTAACAAAATCAATAAGCCTATGACCAAATTAATTAGAAACACAAAAGTAAGATCCTTAATAACCTCAATCAGAAACACAAAAAAGGGAAAATAACAACAGACTACAGAAATACAAAAGATCACCACTAGTTTTTACAAAAAACTCTATGCCCAGAAATTTGAAAATGAATGGTGAAGAAATGGATGAATATATGAAATCACACTACCTCCCCAGGAGTTTACTTCTTAAACTGTGTTATAGGGATTATAAATCAGGGATTCTTTACAACTACTTTTACTTTTAGTAAGTATGGAATATTTTATTTTATTTTATTTTATTTATTTATTTTTTTGTAAGACAGAATTTATTCACAGAAAAGAAAGAAAAGAATACAGAAAACATTAAGGCACCTGTTAGAGGGAGAAAATTCTAGTGGGGAGAGAGAAGCTCTCTCCGTTTCACTCCCAATCTTTTCCCATCTCCTCCTTTAGGCCTTTAGTCTCAGGGTATATATAGATGTATGGGTTCCTTGGCCAGGAAACAAATAAATACAGTCCTTTCCACCAGGGGTAAGGTGGATGAATGTATCAATGAATGGATACAGTCCTTTCATGGAATTGAGGCCTAGGAAATTCACAAGAAATTGACCTAGGCAGAGGAGATGGGGGTTCCACATTTAGTCTTAAGTGTGAAGTGAAGGAGACACCAAGGCACAGGTGTCTCCTCAGCAGTTGTCCAGCCTTTTTGGC
>CAUYON010005271.1:0-10629 GCA_963573935.1 Arctocebus calabarensis | reverse complement strand
GTGTGTGTGTGTGTGTGTGTGTGTGTGTGTGTGTGTGAGAGAGAGAGAGAGAGAGAGAGAGAGAGAGAGAGAGAGAGAGTTTTTTTAGGATGTTTTTACATAAGATCATGTTATGCGCAAATAGAGATAGTTTTACTTCTCCTTTTCCAATTTGAAAGCCTTTTATTTGTTTTGGTTGCCTTATTGCTTTGTTTAGAACTTTCAGTTCAATGAAAATGGTGAAAGCAGACATCCTTGTCTTACTCCTAATATTAAGAGAAAGCATTTAGTTTTTTACAATTGAGGATAACATTAGCTGTGGGTTTTCATCTATAGCCTTTATCATGTTGAGGAAGTTCCCATCTTGTATTACATCATTTGATTTTAATATGTTGAACTACCCGTGTATTCATGGGATAAATCTCATTTGGTCATAGTGCATAATTCTTTTAAGATTTATATTGGGTTCATTTTGCTTCTGGATTTTGTTTGCTTATATTTTTGCTGAAGATTTTAGTATCTAAATTTATACAGTATATTGTCTGTAACTTCTTTGTTGTGCTTACCTGTTATACACTTTTATGTACTGCCATGGATAAGTATTATTTCACTGAGTGATTTTTTTTTTTGGTGAACATAATTTATTGTTATTGAAAAGAATACATGAGCCAGTTGGATGATATTTTGTAGTCCCTTAGAAGTGAACTCTAGTTGCCCCATAGTAAATTCATTCTTAGCTTTGTGCAGTGGAATGATCCTTCACTGGTATAATTGCTAAGAATTCAGCCTTTGGAATCAATCAGATGTGGGTTTGTATATTATACTGCCACTAATTTTCTTCTGTCAAGTGGCCAAACCTTTTACATTTATTTGCCTTCAATTTTTGCATCTGTATATTAAAGGGTTGCGAAATGTGATTCTAATTGTTAAGCTCTGTGTCTGTCCTACTAATTACTATATGATCGGTTGTCCCAATATGTGACAGCTATCAAGCTGGCATGCTTACAGCTTCTAATAAATGTTATCTGCTATTACTGTAATTCAATGAATGAGTGATTCTGGATCTCATATGTTGATCAGAGTGTATAATCAAGTAGTATAGGCAGTGAAATACATAACTGACACAGAGCCTACAAAAACATGAGTCATTTTGTGGCAATAATAATTTTATGTGCTCTTTGAGTCTTTCTTAAATAATCTGAGTTACTCTTAATTTAACTCTGCAAAGAGCTATTATTATTATTTTTTTTTTCAAAGAGCTGTTATTAACCCCTGCTGTAAAGGTAAGGCCACTGACACTTGAGTGGGCAAGTGACTTGCTCAGAGTCACATGGCTATTAAGTTGCAGAGTAAGGACCACACAAATATTTGTACTTCTAGATAACATTTTTTTCCTTTCTCACAAACTCCTTTAGTGATGTTATTTAGTCTAATAGCTTCAAATACCAACTATATTCTGAAGACTTTCTGAATTGTATCCCTGGCCAGCACGTCTATGCCAAACTTGAGATTCCCTCATCTCACTGCCCATACTGCATTTTTCACCTGGATGGAGTTATGGACTGAACTGTGCTCCTTCCCCCTCGGAATTCATATGTTGAGGCCCCGGTGTTACTACTTTTGGAGATAAGACCTTGAAGGAGTCAATTATGGTTAAATGAATTTCTTTTTGAGGGGAGGGGACAAAGTCTCACTATGTCACCCTTGGTACAGTGCCATGGAGTCACAGCTTACAGAAACCTCAAACTCCTTGAGCTTAAGTGATTCTCTTGCCTCGGCTTTCCAAGTAGCTGGGACTACAGGAGCCTGCCACAATGCCCAGCTATTTTTTTTGTTGTAGTTGTCATTGATATTTAGCTGACCTGGACCAGGTTTGAACTGCCACCCTCGATGCATGTGGTTGGCGCCATAACCACTGTGCTACGGGTACCGCCAGTTAAATGAATTTCTAAGGGTAGCATCCTAATCTCTTAAGATTGGAACCCTTACAAAAAGAGAAGGAAATACCAGATAAATATTTAATTTTTCACTCTCCCTCTCCACCTTCCCTTCTCTCAATACTTGAATGGAGAAGAGGCCAGATGAGGACACAGAGAGAAGGCAGGTGACAATAAGCCCAGAAAGAGGCCTCACCAGAGAACAACCCTTATGGCACGTTGATCTGGGACCGTCAGTCCCTAGATCTGTGAGAAGATAAATTTCTATTATTTGAAGGCACCCAGACCTATTTTGTTGTGGTGGCCTGAGCTGAATAATACGAATATCAAATTTAACACTTGAGAAGATGTACCCTGTTGCACACCAGACCTGCTCCAGTGGCAGGAGGTCCAGTCCCTTCTCCACTGATGCAACTTTATTCTAATTGCTTAGGCCAAAAAAACTCAGAGTCAACATTGGCCTCTCCTTTACCAAGTCCTCCTGACGTGCATGAATAATCTATTAGCAAACCCTCTTGACTTTAAAAATATACAGATTATAATAATTTTCACAACTAATTACTCTCTCAGCCAGATTAATTTAGATTAAAATACAAGTAAATCACACCATCTCACTTGAAAACCCTTCACTGTCTTCTACTTGACTCTGAGTAAATATTCCTTGAAGCTCCATAGTAGCTATGCCTTCACCACTATATCTATACCTCTATGACAGTATTCCCACAGGTCCTTCCTGATGGAAGCTCCAGTCCTCCTTATTGTTCCTCATACATACCAGGGACTCACTTGTCATTGTTAAGACTCAGAAAACAATACCCCCAAATGAAAGCCTTACAAGCAAACTTTTCCTCTGATCATCTCCTTTTCTCCTGCTTCTCAGACCCAATCTTCCCTGAGGCTGGTATCAGTGGAAAAGAACCCAAACTCTGTAAAGTAAATCTGTAGAAATTTATTCTGAGCTGAATATGTGTGACCATGGCTGGAAAGCCATGTCCAAGAGGGCTTGAATAAGGGGTCTCGTTGTAGATAGATTACAGTTTGATTTTATCCATTTCAGGGACTCAGGAGTTATTTGTAAAGTTATAATAAATTAATACACCAAAGGTCTATGTTGCTTTGGCCTGTAAAGGCAGGACATCTGAAAGTTGTCCTGGAATTATAGTTTATAGGTGGGCTTAAGGATTCTGTGATTTGTTATTGACTAAAGAAATGAAGCCTTGACTAAATGCTTAGATTATTTTAAATTAAAGTAAGGAAGTCTCAGAGACAAGACACTGAACAGATATGAACAGATACTGGGCATAGACTCAAGAGATCTATTTAGTAAACTGATGACCTACAAGTGCTTTTTGACTTTTTTCTTATAGAGCCTTTGAACTGTTAATAATTTACAAAGAATTTCTCCCAGAAGGATGGTATGCATGACAAGACATGTGCAATCTCCCTTTTCATGGCCAGCAACTCAGCTTTAGGGTATTTCTGGGGTACTCTTGGCCATAAGAGGGTTCATTCAGTCACTGGGGAGGCCTTAAGGTTTTAGTTTAGTTCAGAGTTCCCCCCTTTTGACCAAGATCTGGCAGAGACAACATTAATGAACTAACTTTTATTTTGTCCCATCATTGTCAGAATGGTGTGGCTACTTGCCCCAGGTCCATCCAGGCCCTCAGTAAGACCCTGGTGGCCAAAGGGACTTAAGAGCTAAAAAGTTTATAGCCAATTACCATATTTCGCTGTGTATAATGCATGCTTTTCTGACCAAATTTTTGAAGGAAAAATAAGGATGCACACTATACATGGGTAGTACTAACTCCATACCTATGTAAATGTTTTAAATTCTTTTATTTATTCTTATGTGTTAAACTCCATACCTATGTAAATGTTTTAAATTCTTTTATTTATTCTTATGTGTTATTCTAACTCTAAAAACCAATTATGATATCTTTGTGCAAAATAATATTCTGGAATATTGTAATAAATGTTATTGCCCTTACAATAAAAATGCAACAAAAGCCAATGTTACACAAAATACAAAAGCAATCACAGTGGACTTGAAAATCCAACTTGCTGTGATACCTGGTGGGCTAATCAGCCTATTGCAACCTCTTGCTGTGTACGCAAAGTCCTAATGAAGAAAGAGAGGCTGTCATAGATGCAGTCAGCTGGTAGTGATTTAACATCTACAGGCAGAATCAAGAAAGCATCCATCATCCAGGTTTGTGATTGGATCCTAATATCACAGAATGGTGTAAAGAAGGAAAGTGTTGTGAAATAATTTTAAAAATGTGGCATCAGTATGGATGAAACTGAGCATGATGAAATTTACCAGGGTGAGGAAAGTGACTCTTCAGAAGACACCAGTAATGTAGTAATTAAAGATGATACTTCTGATATTGATAGTAAATAAGAGCTCTTACCCTCCTATTACAGGTAAACATCATAAATTTGTTTCCAATACATAAAATTTCTTTTACTTTGTTCTTATGTTTTGTAAATATTTGTTACATAAAATTTCTTGTACCATAATATATTAGAAAATAAATGCTAAAGCTAGGCACAGTTACACATGCCTATAATCCTAGCACTCTGTGAGGTCAAGGTAAGTGGATAGTTTGAGATCACGAGTTTGAGACCAGTCTAAGCAAAAGCAAGACTCTGTCTGTACTAAAAAATTGAAAAACTGAAGCAAGAGCTTAAGCCTGAGTTGAGAGGTTGCTGTGAGCTATGATTTCATAGCACTCTACCCTGGGTGACAGTTTCAGACTCTGTCTCAAAAAAAAGAGCTAAAATTTTTATAATACAAAAAATAAGTACCTAAATATAAAAAATAAAAATTGGAATTAAAAATTGAAATAAAAGATTTTTTTTCTGAAAGTATAAGCCAAAAATGGGGGTGCACATTGTACATGGGAGTACACTAAACAAGGCAAAAGGTGAGGAGGCAAGATGGCCGACTGAAGCCAGGTTTCAGCAGAAGCTCCCATCCAGAGGGAGAAATAATATCAAGGACCAACTCAATAAAGCTGAATATTGAGGGCTGAGCTGAGAGAGAAGATTGATGGGTTCTCATCACCCTTGCTGAGGCAAGCTGGAACTCCAAGGAAGCAAATTTCAGGTACAAAACCCATCCCAAAGAGGACAAGAATCCTTCTCCCCCCCAACCTCCATGAGCATGGATTGCTGTGTTATATCTACAAACGAGTAGTGAACAGAAGATCTCTTGTTACACCACAGGGGAGAGAGCGGCTAAAGGGTGGGACTCCTTCCCCAGAGAGATACTGCTGCAAGCCTGGGCAGTCTCTTGCCCAGGATAAAAGTTGAACAAATATTTTCCCTGCCTTCCTGAACTCCCAATCCACCCTTTTCCCTCTCCTGGCTTTCTGGAAGACTACCCTGCAGAATTTGGAGTATATGGTGGACTTTTTGCAGGGCAAGGCATTTCATGGGCTGTGGGGCAGCTGTGCTGAAACTATAACTCTAGAGGAAGCAGGGAATCACAGGGAAGAGAGACTTGCCCTGTGCTGAAAAGTGCATGGCGCAGGACCCTTGCCGCAGAACTGGGACCACAAGGGCAGCAGCAGTTCCCACTGGCACCAGCCTGCTCCTGTGATCTATGCCCAGCAGCAAAGGCGGCATTGCCCACAGGCACCTGCCTGCTCCTCTGACCCATCCCATAGTGGCACTCCAGACCAGTGACACCACTCCTGACAATTGCACCTCCACTCCTGACTGTGGTGGTGGCGGCTCCACAGTCCCTCCTGCTGGAGTCAAATTTAGCAAAGACACCTCCCCAATTCTGTGGAACATGGAGGGAGCCTGACCTCACCCTGCAAGGGTTCCAGAGGTGGAGTGTGGCCAAGGCAGAGGCATGGTCACTAAGGGAGAGAACCACACTGCAAAGACAACCCCTGGCTGGGTACAGATGCACATGGAGCACTCCCTAGTTTCCAATGAACACATAGGAATTAGGTCTGAACTCCTCCTGCCTGCAGTTCACACAGTGAGACAGCCTGGTAGGGGAGGCATTGACTCCCCTTTGACTCAGGTACAAATTCCTGGTGTACTTGAGTATTAGAGAGAGCTGGGCCACAGCCCTGCAGGCTTACCAATTATAGGCTAAAAGCCTGTATGCTGTGTGCCTAGACAGCCTGAGAAAAGCCGTTTTGGTTTCTCGTTAACCTGTCTCATTGGAGGCCTGGCTGCCTTGGTCAACAGAGTTGTTAAGCCTGAATGCTTGGACATGAAAATCCATCTTCAGTGACACAACTCTGTGGCTGTTAAGCCTGTGGGCATTGTAGGGGAAAACTCCATCCCCAGAGACACAGCCCAGAGGCTGATGCATACAAGGTATGTATCAATAAGCTACATGGACTCTGGGCTAATGGTTAAGTGAAATAACAAGTTTCTGCCTCCCAGGATGTTGTGGGTTTCCACAGTTTTTTTAGAACAATCAGCCACTTCTTTAATGTGGTCCTGTGATTTATGGAAGTATGAGCAAAACATTTGACAAGTAAGTTTTTGTGATAATTATTTTAGGTTATAAAAATATGTATTAGTTAATCAGTAGATTAGCAGGCACCTAGGAAAGGTTAATTTATTTCTACAATATGAAGGAAATTGTGTGATCATAGATTAACAGTTTGTATATGACGAACTGACTATGTAAGTTGGCTAAAAATAAAGTTTCTTTGCTACTCACCACATTGAGCTTGTAGCCGTTTCTTGCTTTCATACAATTTCAGTAGCGGGCTTGCCCCTGCAATGGCAGCCACTCCACGATCCTTCATGCAACACCAATGACTGGGTGTGACAGAGGTGCAGGGTAGGGAAAGGGGCATCAGCCCCCCCTGAAATAATTCTTTTGCTGGGTGGGCCTTTCTGATTCCATGGAGCACCAGAGAAAGTCACACTTGAGCAGCCAGTGGACCCCTGCTGTCAAGTTGCTGGAGACCTTTGGAACTCTCCAACTTGATCTGCATTTGTGCTGACTAGGACAATTGGTTTTGAACTCTTGATCTGGGCTGATCACCTGGGGACTCTCCAAGATTATACCCAGGTTGTGTTGTAGTGGGAGGGTTTGATTCTCATCTTCCAGATGTTGCCTCTGGGGGGCAGGATGTCTTAGTTGCTTGTATTCCTCCATAGCTGAGATTTCAACCCAAAGTCACTGATTCACTAAGATTGGTCAGAGTATAGCTGAATATAGGACAGAGCCACCTAGCCCAATTATACCAAGCAGGCCTCCAGAGTCTCAGGCTGTTGTACTCAATGGGAGCTTTGTAAATTTGTAGGGGAAGGGATGGTGCCTGTGGCTCAAAAGAGTAAGATGCCAGCCCCACATACTGGAGGTGGTGGGTTCAAACCCAGCCCTAGCCAAAAACAAAAACAAAAAACAAAAAGCTGTAGGAGAAAAGCACAGTCCCCAGTCTCAGCACTCTGGGAAAGGGCTCATTAATTACAACTCCATGTGCCCTCAATTCAATTTCATCTTACCAGCTTCTCTAGCCAAACAGTGAAAAATAACCATGGGGGCAGAATCGGTGAAAAAACTCTGGCAACATGAATAATCAGAGTAGACCAACTTTTCCAAGGTACAACAAAGGAGATGGAACAGATCCCATTCATAAAAACTGACTGAGTTGTCAGAAATCGAGTTCAGAAATTGAATGGCAAATAAGATAAACAGAATGGAAGTAAAGTTGGAATTAGAAGTTCAAGGAGTAATTCAAAACTTGTCTCAAGAATTCAATAAATTCAAAGATAGAATCACCAAGGATTTTGACAAATTGAGGCAAGAATTTGCATACCTCAAAAATATAGTAGGATCCCTCAGTAATAGAATGGATCAGGTAGAAGAAAGGATCTCTGACATTGAAGACAAAACTTTTGAATGCTCCCAAATGGTCAAAGATGAAGAGAAGTGGAGAGCAACATATCATTCCCTGAGAGAGCTGGGGGACCACTCCTAAAAAGCAAACATTTCCTTATTGGAATTCCTGAAGGAGATGAGAATGATCTGAAAGGCATAGATACTCTACTCCAAGAGGTAACAGAGGAAAACTTCCCAAACATGATAAGAGATACTGAAATGCAGATAGCAGACAGTTTCAGAATCCCAGCACAACTCAATCCAAATAAAGCATCCTCTAGACATGTAATTAACTTTACCAAAGTTAATATGAAGGAGAAAATACTGCAAGAAGCCAGATGTAAGAAAGTCATAATCTACAAGGGGAAGAATATTAGAATGACTGTACATCTCTCAGCTAAAGCTTTTCAAGTCAGAAGAGGATGGTCATCGACCTTCAATCTCCTAAAACAAAACAACTTTCAGCCTAGGATCCTGTATCCAGCTAAACTGGGTTTCATTTGTGATGGAGAAATCAAATACATTAATGTCATTAAAGTAACATACGCATGTTGAAGAAATTTTCCATAACTAAACCAGCTTTCCAGGATATTCTCAGACCCATCCTCCACAATGACCAGAGCCACTGAAGTCAACTCACTCAGAAATTTTCAATCAAAACCCATCTTCTACAGTGACGAAAGGATTAAAAATGTCCACTGGTCTTTCAAAAATCTTGACAACCAAAATACTGCCAGACTTATCAACGCGCTCAATTAATGTGAATGGTTTAAACTGTCCTCTAAAGAGGCACATGTTGGCTGACTGGATACAAAAAGTCAGGCCAGATATCTGTTGCATGCAAGAATTTCATCGTATCTTAAAGGATAAATATAGACTCAGGGTGAAGGGATGGTCATCTATAATTCAGGCAAATGGAAATCAGAAAAAACAAGTATTGTGATTTTATTTGCAGATACATTAGGCTTTAAACCAACACAGGTAAGGAAAGACAAGGACGGTCACTTCATTTTGTTAATGGAAATACTCAACCTGATGTGATTTCAATTATTAACATTTATGTGCCCAACCAAAATGCTCTTCAATTTATAAGGGAGATGCTAACAGACATGAACAATCTGATATATTTTAGCACCATAATAGTTGGAGATTTTAACACCACCTTGGCAATGTTGGATAGATCCTCCAACAAGAAACTAAGCAAAGAAATCACCGGTCAGCAGGTGAGAGGGTGGGAGCTCTGGATCTTTCCCCATGTGAACTATTGGAGTGGATGGGCAGCTGGTGAGACACTGGGATCGGGAGGATTGGTGTGTTTGAAATATAGTTCTTAACTGTGGAAACTGTTGCAAACTGTTTCCCCCTGCCTGGCAGAGGGGCAGCCGGCCCCTCCCACAGGGAGGACAGCAGGTCCCAATCCACAAGCTCTAATTATAGAAAATTCCACTCAAGCGTAGAACTCAGAGTTTGATGATCAGAAAGGGGCACTGCTAGGAACCACGGAGACCCAGGCAGCCCTGGCATGAGCCAAGGGGTCCGGACTCTGCCGGACTGACACATTGGGATGTCCAAAATGGTGAGCGCCTTTTCCCCAGATCAATGAGAGAGTGAAAGAATGGGTGACCAGCCAGCGTTACACTAGGCGGGGACACTGGTGAAGCCTGAGAGTGCAGAAAAGACACTTTGAGCTGTGGAAGTTGGCGAGGAGGGCCCCCTGGCAATTCAGCTGGAGAATAACTGAAGTTCAAGTTCCCACCAACAGCCCCACAGAGCCCCCTCCCCTCCAGCCTTCACGACCGCTGTGAGCCGCGGCCATAGCAACTACCTCTGCTGGTGCTGCTGCAGTCGCGATGCAGCCGCCGAAGCCACTGCTACCATGAGCCGTGGTGCCACCACCCTGCGAATAGTGACACCACCACCCCCAACACCGCCTTGGCCCCCGAGATCTGCAGCGACCACGAGCCCCCTCTCCCCGCAGTCGCCACGAGCCCCGCTCCCGCACTCCCCTCTCACAGCAGATCGTTGTTGCTGGACTGGACTGCAATTCTATATACATATAAGAATAATAATATTTTTGAGATTTTTTTTAATATCCTTTTCTTGGAGGCACTATTGACAAATAATTCTTTATTTCACTTTCTTTTCTTAGGCTATTTTTATTACCTCCTATTCTCAACTGAACACTCTTCTTCCTCTCCTGTGTTAATTTCTTTGTTCTCTCTCCAGCCCTCTCCCTCCCTTCTTATAGCTTCTAAGAGTGCTTATATCATATTTGCTAGAGGCTTTTCTTCCTCTAAAAAGAAAAGCCCTGGACCAGACGGCTTCACATCAGAATTCTACCAAACCTTTAAAGAACTAGTACCTATATTACTGAACCTCTTCCAAAATATTGAGAAAGACAGAATACTAACCAACGCATTTTATGAAGCAGACATCACCTTGATCCCCAAACCAGGAAAAGACCCAACAAGAAAAGAAAATTATAGACCAATATCACTAATGAATATTGATGCAGAAATATTTAATAAGATCCTAGCAAACAGAATTCAGCAATTCATCAAACAAATTATACATCATGAACAAGTAGGCCTTATCCTAGGATCTCAAGGCTGGTTCAATATACATAAATCGATTAATGTAATCCAGCACCAAAACAAATTAAAAAATAAAGACCACATAATTATCTCAATTGATGCAGAAAAAGCCTTCGACTTTTTCTATATCCAGCATCCCTTCATGATCAGAACACTAAAGAAAATGGGAATAGAGGGGACATTTCTTAAATTGATAGAGGCCATCTACAGCAAACCCACAGCCAACATTGTATTGAATGGAGTTAAATTGAAA
>CAUYON010005270.1:0-13199 GCA_963573935.1 Arctocebus calabarensis | reverse complement strand
CAGGCGCCCGCCACAACGCCCGGCCATTTTTTGGTTGCAGCCGTCATTGTTGTTTGGCGGGTCCTGGGGCTGGATTCGAACCCGCCAGCTCAGGTGTACGTGGCTGGCGCCTTAGCCCGTTGAGCCACAGGCACCGAGCCTGCTTTTTTTTTTTTTTTAAAGACAGAGTCTTACTTTGTCTTCCTTAATAGAGTGCTGTAGCATCACCGCTCATAGCAACTTCCAGCTCCTCTTGGGCTTAGGCAATTCTCTTGCCTCAGCCTCCCAAGCAGCTAGGACCACAGGTGCTTGCCATAATGCTCGGTTATTTTTTTATTGCAATTTGGCCGGGGCTGAGTTTGAACCCACCACTGGGTTGTGGCTGGGTATATGGGGCTGATGCCGTACTCACTAAGCCACAGGCCCCACCCTGCATATTTATTTTCTGTGGTATTTTTGTGAGTACAGGTTGGAAACTAAAGCTCAGTGTTGTCAGGCCTCTGTGGGGAAGGTGGCCAGTGAATACCTTGGTGCCGTCATAGGGCTCAGCTGTGCCAGAGGGCGTGCCCATTAGGGTGATGACATCGCAGTCGATTGTTTTGTCTGGTGAGGGTGCAAAGGTGTCTGAGATCACTCCTAGGAAGTCAGACAATCCCTTCTTCATTTTCTCCGTTGCGCCTGAAGAGCCTTCAGTCTGGGAAGAGAACCAACAGAGGAAGTAAGTGCTCTAGGAGCAGGCTGCAATCTGGGATATGATGGGTAAAACATCAGGGCAAAGGTGTATTTTGTGTGGGGACCAGGGAAGGGCTCACAATCCTTCATCCCATCTCTGTGGCTGGAGAAGGAAAAGGAAGTAGCCAGGGCCCTCCATCCGTGCCCCACATGGAGATGCAGAAGGGGGCTCCAGTAGTCCTGTGTAGATCACACCAATGATCCTTGATTGATTGTTTTCTCAAAATTTCAAGGCCCGTCAGGCTGGTAAAATATTACAGAAGAAGATCCAAGAATAGACATTTCAGCAGGGAAGAGGAACTATGGGTAGGGTAGTGGAAAGGTACCAGCTTTGGAATTAGACATGGATATGAATCCCAGTTCTACCACTTGTTGTTTATAAGGCCTAAACTACTTTCTGAGAGAGTTTTCTGATCTGTAAAATGTGGATAAAGTATACATCCTTCATCAGGTTACTGTGAAGATGAAAAGATAAGACCTGGAACAGTGCCTAGAACACAGGAAACATTTAATGAATAGCAGTACTATAATATTAAAGTAATATTACAATTTCATTATCATCACTGCTCAGGAAATAGAGTACTTTATCAGGAAAATATGGGCAGGATGTGAACAGACAGGTTTGCCTTGCTTGAGACTTAGGACCTGTCAAAGGTCAAAGTAAGAACTTGAAAGAGGGAAGTGGAAAACCACACACTTCAGCCCTACTGGTCAGAATGCCTATCAGCATGCAGGGTTGAAGTGATGAGGGTCAGGCTCTAAAACCCTGTAGAAAACTGTAATATTTACTCTTTAGTAAGCTGCCCAGGCATTTCATATCCAGACAGCTAATGTGACTTACATTTATAGCAGTTCAGTACGATTACTACTTATCATTCACATTCATCAATAGCTGTGGTTAGCAGGCAGGCAGCATTTTACAAGAGGATTCAACAAAATATGCTTGACTAAAAATATTCCAAAATGTGCCCAGGCCCAGTGGCTCAGGCCTGTAATCTCCAGCACTTTAGGAAACTAAACTGGGAAAATCCCTTGAGCAGAAGAGTTCCAGCCTGGGCAACAGAGCAATATCCTCTTTCTAAAAAATAGAAAAAAAATCCAAAACTTGTTTTTCATAACATGCTCTCTAATCACAAGATAATTAATCCAGCTAGTGATCACAAAAAGAAACTGCAATCTGTTCCAACACTAAAGGAAAAACTGTAAAATAAACACTAGTACACTGTGTTTCACTGGAACCATCAGAGATTTACAGGGATATCTTTTTTTTTTTTTTTTTGAGACAGAGCCTCAAGCTGTCACCCTGGATAGAGTGCCGTGGCATCACAGCTCACAGCAACCTCCAATTCCTGGGCTCAAGCAAGTAGCTGGGACACAGGGATATCTTGACCATATAGTTTTCACTTTTCACACTGACTTTAGAATCTAACTTCTATTTCACCAGAGGATTCCACTCTACATCTTTTTTTTTTTTTTTTGTAGAGACAGAGTCTTATTATCGCCCTCGGTAGAGTGCTGTGGGGTCACACAGCTCACAGCAACCTCTAACTCCCCGGCTTAGGCGATTCCCTTGCCTCAGCTTCCTGAGTAGCTGGGACTATAGCCATTGGCCACAATGCCCGGCTATTTTTCTGTTGCAGTTTGGCCGGGGCTGGGTTTGAATCCACCACTCTTGGTATACAGGGCCGGCTCCTTACTGACTAAGCCACAGGCGCCACTCCACTCTACATCTTTTATTAATAAAAAACAAGACCAGTAAGAATATAAATTGGTATATTTCTGGAGAGAAGTTTTGTGTCTGAATACTATACTATATTATCTCTTCCAATACTTTAAAGAAAATGTTATGGTAATAGATAAAGATTTAACAATCAGGATGTTCACTGCAGCTCCGGGTGATACTGGAAAAAAACTGAAAAAGCAAGCTAGGAAGTGGTTAAATCCACTTAATGAAATGCCATGCCATGCCATTTATCATGCTCTACAATGAAGTTACAATAATTATTAAGTCAGAAAGTAGGTTTTATACAAACCATGGTATTAAGTTGTTCCCAGTTTTGAAAAACAAAGTATACAAAACAAAGGGATATACCTTTAAAATATTAATAGCAGTTATCTCTGGGAGATGAAATTAAGGGTATTTCAAGGTCTGTCTCTTCCTTCTTTGCTCTTTTTTTTTTTTTTTTTTTAATTGTTTAGGGTTCATTGAGGGTACACAGAACCAGGCTTTGCTCTTTTTTTCTTTACTGACCTGTATTTTTCTAAATTATCAGCAAAGAATAGTTGTGCTAATGGAAAACATTCTCTAAAACACTACCGAAGTGGGAAAGCTCATTATTGATTTAATATGTGAGGGCTGCCTGGAAAATATCCAGCCATGTATGTGCCTGGTTTTCATATTATATGGCTGAATACTTTCCAGATAGCCCTCACATGCATTTTGTTTGCTTGTCAGACTCATTTCTTTCAAAAGGAGAGGAATAATAATCCCCATATTTTCCCCCCTAGAGGGATACATAATCACACAATGGTAGAAAGGTTGGGAACCCCCACCAGGATCCCAAGGCAGGTCAGGCTATAAGGGGCAGTATAGGAGGGTATGGGTAGTACTCACAGCCAGCTTCTCCTTGACCACACTGGCCGTGGCTGCTATTGTGCAGGCTGTGTCATGCTGCACCACCTGGGTAAACTCTGTCAGGTCCCGCTTCATGAACTCCAAGGCTTCAGAGGACTATGGGAAGAGAGAGAGGGATGCCAGGGCCAACTGGCCCCACCACCCCTTATTCCTGTTCCCTCTGCTTCTTCAGTACCAAAAGACACATGGAAGTCTCAAGTGACACAGTGAGTCTGGGCTCACAAACAATGCTCACTTGTCCCAATTCCTTGACCTGGGTTTACCTGCCAGCAGAGAGCACGGGGAGAACTCCGGCTACACTGAGCCTGGGGACTGAGTCTCAGCCCAGGCACTCACAAGCTATTTGTCAATCTCCTCTAATCCTTAGTTTTCTTCTATAAAATTAGGGAAGTAGCCTAGAACAGTGATTCTCAAACAGGGAAAAAAGGAGGCACATACAGTCTGAAAATAAAACAAACTTTGAGGAACTGTTTTGTTTTGAGATAGAGTCTCTCACACTGGTTAGAGTGATGTGGTGTCATCACAGTTCACAGCAACCTCAAACTCTTGCGTTCAAATGATCCTCTTGCCTCAGCCTCCCAAGTAGCTGGGACTACAGGCACCCACAATGAGGCCCAGCTACTTTGTTTTTGTATTTTTTAGTAGATATGGGGTCTTACTCTTGCTCAGGCTGGTCTTAAACTCCTAAGCTTAAGCAAGCCACTCACCTTCGCCTCCCAGAGTGCTAGGATTATAGGTGTGAGCTACTTACTACACCTGGCTTTTGACGAACTGTTTTGATAATGTTTCAAGTCACATTTGTTTCAAATTTCAAAAAGGTGTGTTTTTTTTTCTCAAAGTAAAGCATTTCTATTTTTACTTTTTTGTTGTTTTTGTTCAGGGAAATTGAGTTGAAATATAAGGCAGTATGTGAAATTATTTGTCTTCAGGTTTCACAAAGTATGTTGAATTAGTAACAGCAATAACTTTGAAAGCTTTTAGGAGTAATTCTTTTTTTTTTTTGGCCAGGGCTGGGTTTGAACCCGCCACCCCTGGGCATATGGGGCTGGCACACTATTCCATTGAGCCACAGGTGCCGCCCCATGGAGTAATTCTTAACAATTTAATATCAGTAAAAGGTCATATGAATTTTACATTCAACAAAGGGAGGAAGGGGTCAAGAGAAATACTAGATCAAAAAAAAAAAAAAAAAGAAATACTAGATCAGATTCTCTCAGAGGCCTTCTTGGTTCCACCATTCCAGGGTTCTAGTCATCCGTAAAGCTCTGTGGGCAGAATTGATATCTGCTCCTGTCAGAGCAATCTGCTGCTCACCCTGCATGCAGACACAGCCCAAGACAGCAGGCCCTTCTAGGTCTTGCCCTGTCTTACTTCAGACTCACCAACTCTAGCGTGCCTTCTTGGACTATCTCTCCAGAAAGTGGTCACCTTCTCCCACCCCGCTGTAAACCTTGTCATTTTTTATGAGTACAATCATCTGCATTTTATAAGTATCTTTTTGAATGATTTGGTGGCATGTTCTTTAGGGAAGGGCCTATTTTTCTTTTTTTTTTTGGCCAGGGCTGGGTTTGGACCCACTACCTCTGGCATATGGGGCTGGTGCCCTACTCCTTGAACCACATGTACCACCCGGGAAGGGCCTATTTTTCATTAGTCTGGAAAAGTTTCTCAGTGGGATAATCTCACCTAGAGGCTCCTCTGGGGGCAGGAATCATGCCTTCATATCAGATTCAGACCCCTTAATTGGGGCTGCAATGGACATTTATTAATTCACTCTTTCCATACACAGTGCCAACCAGCAGGCCAACCTGCTTCTTACCTGAACTCCTCCCAGGTTCTATCAGCTACCTCTGCTTCATTTTCCTTATGACACAGTACTTTATCAGTCGGGAAGACCGTTGCCTCCTGGCTTTATATTCTTCAATGTTTACACACTATCCAGGGAGCAAGTATAAAATTGTGGCAAAGCATGGTGGTTCACACCTATATATAATGCTAGCACTCTGGGAGGCTGGGGCTATAAGGAGGATCGCTTAAGGTCAGGAGGTCAAGACCACCCTGAGGAAGAGAGAGACCCTGTCTTTACAAAAGACATGAGCCTGTAGTCAAAGCTACTTGGGAGGCTGAACCAGGAGGATCTTTTGGGTTTTTTTTTTTTAGAAGCAGTCTCACTTTATCGCCCTCAGTAGCGTGCTGTAGCATCACAGCTCACAGTAACCTCCAACTCCTGGGCTTAGGTGATTCCCTTGCCTCAGCCTCCCGAGTGGCTGGGACTACAGGCACCCGCTACAACACCCAGCTATTTTTTGTTGCAGTTTGGCCAGGGCCCGGGTCCAAACCCACCACCCTCGGTGTATGGGGCCAGCACCCTACCCACTGAGCCACAGGTGCTGCCTATGGTTTTGTTGTTGTTGTTGTTTGTTTGTTTTGAGATAATCTCACTATGTGGCCCTCAGTAGAGTACCATGGTGTCACAGCTCACAGCAAACTCAAAATCCTGGGCTTAAGTGATTCTCCTGCCTCAGTCTCCCAAGTAGCTGCGACAACAGGCACCCGCCACAATGCCTAGCCATTTGTTTTCTTGTTGTTGCAGTTGTCATTGTTGTTCAGCTGGCCAAGGCTGGAATTGAACCAGCCAGCCTCTGGGTATGTGGCTGGCATCCTACCCATAGAGCTATGCGTACCGCCCCAGGCAGGAGGATCTCTAGCCAGTAGTTTGAGGTTGCAGTGAGCTATAATAACACCACTGTACTCTAGTCTGTCGAGTCTGAGTGACAGAGCAAAACTCTGTCTCAAAAAACAAACAAACAGGCTCAGCGCCTGTGGCTTGATGAGCTAAGGCGTCAGCCATGTACACCGGAGCTGGCAGGTTTGAATCCAGCCTGGGCCCACCAAACAACAATGATGGCTGCAACCAAAAAATGGCCAGGCGTTGTGGTGGGCACCTGTAGTCCCAGCTACTTGGGAGGTGGAGGCAAGAGACTTGCTTGAACCCAGGAATTGGAGGTTGCTGTGAGCTGTGATGCCACGGCACTCTATCCAGGGTGACAGCTTGAGGCTCTGGCTCAAAAACAAACAAACAAACAAACCAGACCTTAGTTTCACTTACAAGGCTAAATAATCTGGCTTCTAGCAAACTCACACCCTAACACTGCAGCCCTGAGTTCCAGTTGGTATTCCTCAAATTTCTCAAATGCCCTAGCATCTTCCCTACCCGAGGGTATTGGAACACATCATTCCCCTTCCTGACACAAAGTTCTAACTCTTAGCCACAAACGAGTGAGCAAACACACGATGTATGAACCCTCTCACCTGGTTAACTCCTGTTTCTCCTTCAGGACTATGCTTTACTTCCTAGAGAAGGTTCCCTGATGCCTCCACAGACTTCACTGGCTCTTCTGCTGTATCTCTGGGTTTTTTTGTTTGTTTTGTTTTGAGACAGAGCCTCAAGCTGTCACCGTGGGTAGAGTGCCGTGGCATCACAGCTCACAGCAACCTCCAATCCCGGGTTCAAGCGAGATTCTTGCCTCTGCCTCCCAAGTAGCTGGGACTACAGGCGCCCGCCACAACGCCCAGCCATTTTTTGTTGGTTGAAGCCGTCATTGTTGTTTGGCGGGCCTGGGCTGGATTTGAACCCTCCAGCTCAGGTGTATGTGGCTGGCGCCTTAGCCTGTTGAGCCATAGATGCCGAGCCTGTATCTTTAACATTTATCATACTTTAGACTTATGACTACCTGCTTGATGTCTGTCTTCCTGGATAAACTTTGAGTTCCAAGAACACAGAGCCCATGTGTTTTATTCTCTGATGCTTCCCCAGTGTCTGCCTGGTATACAGCAGGTGCTCAAAAATGTTTGCTTGTTAGATTTACATGTGCCAGGGCAATTTTAATTATACAACCATTTGTGTGACTACATGATGAACCAATGTTTTCCCCACTATATTGTAAACTCTGAAAGGACAAACATGAGTAGACATGGTGATTGCCCTCAAGATGGTCATAGTGTATTGGGGAAAATACTCACATCATAGCACTGATGTGCAAAGCCAGAGCAGTGGCCAATGTATTATGAAGAGGTCCAGAAGATTAGGTGAAGAGTTTTGAAGCCTGGATTGGGCCCAAATTAATGAACAAGAGTCTGCTAAGAAACTATGGAGATGGGGTTTACTGAAGCCTATATGAACATAAACGTGAAGCAGAAGTGGTGGGAGATAAAGCTAGAAAGGTTCAGCTAAGCATCCATGGCACAGTGGTTACAGTGCCAGCCACATGCACCGAGCGTGGCAGGTTCAAAATTGGGCCAGGCCACCTAAACAACAATGACAACTGCAACAAAAATGGACGGTGTTGTGGAGGGTGTTTGTAGTCCCAGCTACTTGGGAGGCTGAGGCAAGAGAATCACTTAAGCCCAAGAGTTTGAGATTGCTGTGAGCTGTGATGCCACGGCACTCTACCGAGGGTAACATAGTGAGACTCTGTCTAAAAAAAAAAAAGCTAGAGAGGTTGCCTAGGGTAACTGGGAAGTGCTCAGCTCTGTGGATGATCTGGAGCTACCAAAGGTTTACAGTGGTTAAGACCTGGTGAGATCTGCATTTTTAGTGACTGGCATGGAGGATAGGTCTAAGGGTGAGAAGAATAGAAGAAGACAGACCAAGCAGAAAGTGATTACAATAATCCAGGCAAGAAAACAGAAGAATATGAACAAGGACTTGCTAGTATAGATGGAGGGAATGAGACTGATTCAAGAAATACTGGGCAGGGTGGCGCCTGTGGCTCGAAGGAGTAGGATGCTGGCCCCATATACAGGAGATGGTGGGTTCAAACCCGGCCCTGGCCAAAAACTGCAAAAAAAAAAAAAAGGAAATACTGGGCCAAAAAAAAGTGGATTTTGTGATTAAATAGATACATTGAGGGCAAGAAAAGGTTAATGAAGAGCCACTGGCTGCTAAAATAGGTGACTGGATAGATGCAGTGCTGCCAGTTAAATGAGAAAATACTGAAGAGGAGATTTAGAGAGAAGATGGTGACAGTGACTTGGGGCATGACTGTGGGATATTGGAGATAGCTGTCCAGAAGGAGTTATTCTGAAACACTAAAGTTCAGGGAAAAGGACTAAGAGTCACTCGAATGTAAAAGTGGAGAAGACCAGCTACGAAGGGTCTGGAGCGTGGACAGAGCAGTGGGCTGAAGACAAGAGTCTTAGAACATTACCTATAAGGGGCAGGCAGAGGAAGAGGAACTCATTTAACAATTTACAAAGTCTGAGAAGTATATGGAGAATTGAGAGAGAATTACGTCACAAGAACCAACAGAATAGAGTTTCAAGGAAGAGGGAGTGATTACTAGTGTCAAATGCAGCAAAAAAGTTCAGGAAGATAAGGACTAAAAACCAGACACTGGATTTGGCAAGTGGTAGGTGAAGCTGAATGTGAACATAGATAAGCTTATAGATGGTGGCTGCAGGGGTGGGGAGGGAGTTAAGAAAGATCCTGCTTGTTGACTTCAAATTTCAAAAAGTAGGTGTGGTTATCTCCTGGGAATGAAAAGGATAAAATGGTTGAACAAGGGACTTGAGGGAAAGAGTTAGGTTGTTGGGAAAGTTTCTGAAGTCAAGGGTAGGAAAAGCAAATTAGAGACTGAAAAGGCTTGTTGGGAAGTATTTGGACCCAGAGAGTTGGGGAATCTGTGGTGGAGTCAAAGAGCAATGAGGCTTTCTCCATCAGTGTATATATGCAAGCACTTGTTTGTGTACATAGGAGGATGATATGGGAGGGGATAAGGAGGAAGGCAGATTATAGTACCATCTCAGAGTTTTCTTTCTTTTTTTTTTTTTTATTGTTTCAGGTTAATTGTTAAGGTACAAAGTATTAGGTTACAATGTTTGCATTTGTTAGGTAAAGCCCCTCTTATAATTGTGTCCCTCCAACGATCTCAAAGTTGTTTTCTCCAGGGCAATTTTTTTTTTTTTTTTAAAGACAGGGTCTCACTCTGTTGCCTGGGCTAGAGTACAGTGGCCTTATAATAGCTCACTGCAACCTCAAATTCTTGGGCTCAAATGATTTTCCCTCTTTTTGCCTCAGCCTTCCAAGTGTCTGGGATTACAAGTGTGTATCACTACATATGGATAACTTTTCTATTTTTTTTTTTATAGAGATAGGGCCTTGCTATATTACTCCAACTGGTCTTAAACTCCTGGCCTCAAGTGATTCGCCTACTTCAGTCTCCCAAAGTGCTGGGATTACAGGTGTAAGCTACTATGTCTGGCCCAGAGCAATGTATCTAAGGAGTGCAAAGGAATTGATGGTGCTGGAAGTGAGTGGTCCAGATGGAGTCAGAATGGGAGGCAAGGCCAAAAAAAGTACCAAAAAACCTGCCGCTCAAAAAGGAAGGAAAAACAAGCTGCTGATGGCTTCTAAGTGGATTCTGTGTTACCACCAACACTTAAAAACAGTTAATATTATATAGTACTTACTGGATTTTTCTAAGCACTTTATACAATTTCATTAGTTAGGCATTGTCAATATGCCTATTTTACAGATAAGGAACTGAGGCCTAGAGAAGCTAAAAACCTTGCTGCCCAAGTTCATAGAAAAGTTAGTAGCTATTAGTCTTCTCTTTCTAGAAAGGCAGAAACAACACACTCCCACCCGAGTTCAAACTGGGAATTCTCTAAGAACGAAAATGGAAGGCTGACCAACTGTTTTTTAAAAAATTATAGTAAGACCAACCTTGAGGAAAACATAAGAGGCCTTAATGCAACATTTGCTTAATGAACGTCAAATTTTCCTTCCAGCAAATTGTTCAACAGAAAGCACATTACTTTGGACTCTTCTATTTAACCTTAGAGTGAAATACTCTCTCTTAGTTCTCATGAACAACATAAAGAGCTTAGGGCACTTTCAGATTTGCTAGGCTGTAGCTGAGAGGCTGCCCAGTAGTACACAAGCCACGGGTAAAATAAAAATCCTCTTAGAGTAAAAGACTGATTTAAGTTGAGGTCAGAAACCTTCTGGAATCTGCCCTGATGCAGGACTCACCCTAGCTGCTTGAGGTAAATAGTAATTAACTTTTTTCACAATTCAGCTAGGCTGGTTTTAACAAATTAGCATGGAATGAAACAGGAATATACAGGGGAGCACTGCCAACTGGCAGAGCCTAGCATCAGTCATCCCCCAGGGATTGCTTAGCTAGCCATGGAAGACCCTCCCATCTGTGGCCATCAAATCTTTTTCTGTGCCCCTTTGCAAACTTCTCACTTAGAACTCATCAGGTATCAGTGTGTATGGCTCATGCTCATCTCTGGCCTGGGTTCTTACTTTACACCCTGTCTCTGCAGGGTTGACCTCAATGAGGCTCTTTTCCCACACATGCTCTCCCTATCATGTTCTTGACCACCTAGACTAGACCATGTGCCCAGTACTTTCCTTTCACAGCCCCTACCACATTAATTAAACAGCTATTTGTCTGACTATTTAGTTAACAGCTGTCTCCCCACTAGACTATGAACTTTGTAAGGCTCAAGATTGCATGTCTGGCTAAAGTCTGCATCCTCAAGACCTGTCAGAGAGTGCTGGTTGTGGCATGTAAGTTTTTCATTATTAGAATCCTTTTTCTTCAAGGTATAATGTTCTCCCACGAATAAATTGCTTCTTCCTATAGATTCCTACAAAAGGGTCTCTCCAGCCTCTAAAACTATCCTTATTTCACTATGGCTAGGGTGCAGCGCCGTCTGTCCTTCCCTGCACCAGAAGGGACTAAAAGTTGGGCCCAATTCTGCCTCATTCTTCAGACCAAGCGCTCGAAAAAGTCGGGCGGGGCTGTTAGGACCAGGTTGCAATGAGACGGCTCGGCTCGAGGCCCTGCCTAAGGAAGAAGGGCGCTGGCCCGGCTTACCTTCTCTTTGACTGCCTGGTAGCTCTGCTGCAGCCAGCTCCGCCACCATCCCACGTCCTCCCTGTGGAAGACAGACACATCTGGCGGCCCCGCGGTGCAACGCCTGCCCGCTCAATGATCAGGTCTGTTTCCCCCTCAGATGTGCCCCGCAGGCCGAGGCTTCGCAGACCGCTTCCCAACCCCCTCTCACTGCGACTCCACTCCGCCCTTTCAACTCCATCCACGCCTGCGCTGACCTCCTGTTCCCTTGAAGGACCCTGGCCCAGCACCCCAACCCTGGGAGAATTCAGGCCCCAACGCCTGGAAGCGGAATGACGGGCTCACCCTTCCGCCATCTTGCCTGACTGACATCACCACTATTTACTGACCTTTGACTTCCGACTCGGCACCGCCCCCTCAAGCACCGCCTCGGAGCTCTCGGCCCAGTCCCCGCCCCGCTCCATCATTAGGCTACGCCTTCCTGAGTTTGGTCCAGTCTATGTTACGAGATCGCCCTTAAACT
This sequence comes from Arctocebus calabarensis, assembly GCA_963573935.1. Taxonomy (NCBI): domain Eukaryota; kingdom Metazoa; phylum Chordata; class Mammalia; order Primates; family Lorisidae; genus Arctocebus; species Arctocebus calabarensis. Next base: position 1,459 of record CAUYON010005270.1, on the reverse strand, counting down.
CCGCCCCTAAGCCCTCAGTCCAATCCTCATTCAGTCCTGTTCTCAGGCACCACCTTCAGCCCCCTTTACTACTTATCGGTAACTGCGGACGTCCAATACGGTGGCCATTGTGGGCCATGGTGGTCCATTAATTGCAGTGCAGAGAATTGGGAGGAGAAAGGAGGGCGGGGAGGGAGAGGGTTGGAGCTCGAAAGTCGGAATCCCAGAGCGCAGGGTTAAGACTGCCTCCCTAGTGAAACGTGAAAACCAGCCGCGTTAGCAGCTGCTCAATGATTTTTTGGGCTGGTTCAACAAACCCAGACAGTGGAGCTCTGGGCCAGAGTTTGGAGGAATGTGAAGAATTCGCAATTGACTTTGTTGCAGCCTCTGGAGGGCTGCCAGGATACTGGAGAGACGGATGCACGTTCAATTACCTCAACTTCAGCTGTTGGTAGTGGTTCAACGGAAAAATCCAAAGGCCGCGCGGGGGAACGGGGGATTGAGGTTCCATTGAGTTGGGAGGGGAGAGATTCCACAGCCCACATACTTTTGCTTGCCTTCCTTTCTGCAAGGATGCACTTTAACTAACCAACCCTTTCACTGTGCATTAGATCCCATCGCTTCTTGTCTGCTTAAGGACAGATCTAGTAACACCCCTCCACTCATTTCTTTTTCCTCTGATGACTGGATTATTCTTGTCATCATACATACTATTATTTCTCCCACCTTAAAAGCAGGCAAACAGAAAGCCAGTCTTCTCTCTATCCCACACGATTTCCCTATCTCCATTAAAACAAAACTCCTAAGTTGCCTACACTCACTATCCAACTCCCTTCTCCATTCTCTCTTGAACTCACTGTAGTCAGGTTTTTGCTTCCCCATAGTCCATTGAAATTGAAATAACTTTTGTTCAGGTGGCCAAGAGTAATGGCCAATGTTCAATATATTTTTACTTGAACCATCAGCATCTTACTTGACAAAGTTAACTATATCCTCCTCCTTCAAACTTTCTTCTCTTAGCTTCCCAGACACCATGTCCTCTGGACGTTCCTCCTCCCCATTCACTGGCAACTCCTCAATGTTCTTTACTGTTTTTTTGTTGTTGTTGTTTGTTTGTTTGTTTTGAGACAGAGCCTCAAGCTGTCACCCTGGGTAGAGTGCTGTGGCATCACAGCTCACAGCAACCTCCAATTCCTGGGCTCAAGCGAGTCTCCTGCCTCTGCCTCCCAAGTAGCTGGGACCACAGGCGCCCACCACAACGCCCGGCCATTTTTTGATTGCAGCCATCATTGTTGTTTGGCAGGCCCAGGCTGGATTCGAACCCGTGAGCTCAGGTGTATGTGGCTGGCGCCTTAGCCCATTGAGCCACAGGTGCCAAGCCGGTTTGTTGTTGTTGTTTTTTTTTTTTTTTTTTTGTAGAGACAGAGTCTCACTTTATCGCCCTGGGTAGAGTGCCGTGGCGTCACACTGCTCACAGCAA
>CAUYON010005269.1:0-33595 GCA_963573935.1 Arctocebus calabarensis | reverse complement strand
TTTGCCTATTACTGATTATACTAATCAGATTTATGTTTTCCAGAAATGTCATCAAGCCACATGCAATAAAGATGGTTCCAGTCCATGAACCCCTGTATCACTCTCCCTCTGGAGAAACCCTAACTGCCCCCTTCTATCATCGCCCGATTTAGCAGAAAGCAGTTAGATCGAGTCTTCGCCCTTTTTCCCTAACAGCAGTTAGAGTTTCTACTCGGAGAGGGAGAATTGATACAGGACATTTGGCGCCCTAGCCAGCTCAGCGGAGCTGGCGGACCTGCCACCTCCTCATTGGCAGTGTCTGTGCTGGGCAACCAGCTGAAGAACCAGCGGGCTGGATGACAGGCAAGGAAGGGGACCTCCAACACCCACCAGAGGCTCCAATAGCCAAAAAAGGCCGGACAACTGCTGAGGAGACACCTGTACCTTGGTATCTCTTTCACTTTACACTTAGGGACTAAATGTGGAACCCCCATTTCCTATGCCTAGGTCAATTTCATGTGAATTTCCTAGGCCTCAATTCCATGGCCTATGGAATGGACTGTGTCCCTGCATTGATACATTCATTCACTTTGTCCCCGGGGCGGAAGGGACTGTGTTCATTCGTTTCCTGGCCAAGGAACCCATACACCTATATGCATACCCCGAGATTAAAAGCCTAAAGGGGGTAATGGGGAAAGACTGGGAGAGAAACAGAGAGAGCTTTTCTCTCCCCACTTGAGTTCTCTCTCTGTACCAGGAGCTTTAGTGTCTTCTATATTCTTTTCTGTAAATAAATTCTGTCTTACCACTGGAAAATAAATAAATAAATACATAAATAAATAACTCAGTTAAAATAAGTGAATATTGTAAATTGAGACATAACAGTAGTTGCACAGAATATATGTAAAGGAGGCTGAAGAGAGTTAATTTGATTGTAGGTAGGGCTTAAATCTGTATCTGCATAAAATAGAGAAAATTTTGATTGGGGAGAGAATTAATTGGTGGTGATAGGGTGTTACACTGCTTATAGAACACAGTTTTTGTTGGTTTTTACATACTGGGATTGTGGGTTAAATTTCACTTGGGAAAAGATTTGCACTGCTCCAGCAAATTATTTATTTATTTATTTTTGAGACAGAGACTCAAGCTGTCACCCTGGATAGAGTGCTATGGCATCACGGCTCACAGCAACCTCCAATTCCTGGGCTCAGGTGAGTCGCATGCCTCCACCTCCCAAGTAGCTGGGACTACAGCGCCCGCCACAACGCTCAGCCATTTGTTGGTTGCAGCCGTCATTGTTGTTTGGCAGACTGGGGCTGGATTTGAACCTGCCAGGTCAGGTGTACGTGGCTGGGGCCTTAGCCACTTGAACCATAGGCGCTGAGCCAAGCAAATTATTTTTTGGTAGGCAGTAGGAGAGGAGAACCACTGCACTGTTGGTTTAGGTGGTCCCAGAGGCCCTATCTGCCAAGGAAGCCTGTGAATTTAGGATCCACAATGACAAGACTCCTTTACCTGTTCAACAGGGAGGGGTGGCAGATGATACCCTGTAGGGTCCCAGGCGCTAGGGCAGTGGTTCTCAACCTTCCTAATGCCGCGGCCCTTTAATACAGTTCCTGTGAGGTTGAGAATCGCTGTGCTAGGGACATGTACTGAGCTAGCATAGATTCAGGGGAGATATTTGTGAATATTAAAAGACAAAACACAACAATAATAACCACGAAATTCCTGGGCCAGCCCTTGCCCTCACCAGCCCTTGGAGGAGCCCTGCCTTGATCTCTGTCCATCCCTGACTCCAGCTGTCCCTTGTGGCACAGGTGAGGCCCTTACTGGCTTAGCTGATGGGACGGACACCCTGAGACCAGCACAGGGCCTCTTTGGGGTGACTAGGGTACTTCTATCTTTCAAGGGCTCTTCAGAGAGGGATGTAAGTTTTTGGTGTGGGAGGAGCTATACAACAGGAGGGTCCTGATTTGTGTCTTTCCCCTGGCCCCAGCTCAGTGCTGAAATGCCCTATCCCCAGGGAAATACTTTAACCCTTCTGGGTTCATGAGAAATTTGGGGGCAGCCCCCCTCTGGTTATACCTGGGCAGAAAGGGACCTCTGACCCCTGAGAAGCCATGGAATATCTGCAAGGAAACCTTGCTGTGAGAGCACCTAGCTGGGGAATAATACGCCAAATTTACCCCCATGCACTGGCTCACTCTGGGCTCCCCTAGGAGGCCAAGAGGCAGTCTCAGGCCCAGGTAATGGGCCCTCCCTGCTCTGTGCATGGGGAAGCAGGTCTGGGGCTTGCAGGACAGCTAGGCCATCACTGGGCAGCTCACAACTTCCCCTTCAGGGACCCTGGTACCTCAGGCAAGGGTGGCCTCTGTGCAGGTGGCTCCTCTGGTGGCAAAACTCTCGCTATGGCCCCTGCCATGTTTGTGTCACTGAAACAGCCTCCTATGCTGCTCTTCCTTCTGTCCTTGTCTGTCACCAAAATATTCTCCCTTTCCTGACACTCCCAGCCTGGGAGCCCTGGTGGTAGGAGGCGGCAATTACATCCCCAGAACCAGGACTCAGTAGTGGTAGACATTGCTGGATGCAGGAATCATCTCTGATGTTATGTTTTCATACTTCACGAAGATGTTAAGATCACCTTAACTTGGAATTGATCTGACTCCTCATCCAGATGGACACTTCCTGGAATGGCTGGAATTGGAGAATGGAGGTGCAGTCTCCAGGACCCGTCTGCTCTTAGGACAGTGTGGCCACCCTGCATTCGGCCCAGCAATCTTGGAGCTCCAGCTGGGGAATTGTGGGGCTTACCGTACCCCAGACTCCTGTCTTTTTTCAAAGGAGATGGAAAGTGGGTAATTTTCCTTGTTCAATCAATAGTTATATCCCACATGAGAGTAGGGGAGGAATAGGGTGAATTCTAAATTTATTCCTGGGATGTGTTCTTTTCGGGGCAATTTGGGATCCGACTTTGTCCCTCTCCCCCCTGTTGATTGCTACTACCATCACGCCTCTTGAGTCTTCATTTCCTTGTCTGAGAAAGGGATTATTAGCTTGTTGTGAGATTTGACTTCTATGTGGTGTGTGGGTGGTTTCGTTCCAGGTACCAGTGACACCTGGCAGAGCTGGTGGGGTGGAGGGCAGGGAGGAAGAGCTCAGCCATAGAGTGGCCAAGACTCCAGCACAGCTGCCCTGGTGGGGCTCATTGGTGTACTGGCTCTTTGATAGCCCTGGGCTAGTTGCTACCCATCTCCCTACTTGCTTGTGACATTACAGTCCTCAGTGTGCCCCCTGCAGATGGGAAGGGACCTCAGAGCAGCCAGAGCCCTGCCTGCCCCTCTGTAGGCCTTTCTCAGGCAGAGAGCCCTGCCCTTGATCTACTGAATGCCTTAGGTGAGAGTAAAACTGGGGTGGGGGGGGGTGTTCTGCTAGGGAACTTGCTCCAGTCTGAAGGGGGACACCGGCTCTGGTTTGGGGGGGACAAAAGGCCCTGGCCCATCAGGACGGCTTGAAGGACTCCTAAGCTGATGAGAGATGCAGGTTCTGCCCTCTAAACAAGAAGCAGCCCCTGCCCGAAGGAAGCTGCCAGTCTAATGGGGGAGACAGAGTTGATGATTCAGGGATTTCCCAGTCTGATAGGCGAGACACAGCTCTGGCCTTGGGAAGTTCCCACAACAGGGAGCTTCTATTCCTGCCACCAGGTGTCCCCACTGGCTGGGGAGATACAGTCTTGGGGAGAGGCCACAGGTGCACTGCACACAGATACTGGCAAATCGTTCAAGCTGGGCCATGAGAGAACCCCCACTGAGCAGAGTGAAGGAGCTGTGTGACTTGGGCAAGTCCTGAACCTTTCTGGGCCTCAGTTTCCTCTCCTGTATAGTGCCTATGGTTGTGAGGATTAGGGGAGGTGAAGGAACATAAAGTGTGTGGGACAGCCTGGGTGTGTGGGGGTGGGTGATGGTGAGGGTGAATAACAGGGTGTTATTTGGAGATGGAAAAGAGGGGGCAGACCGTGGAGGCTGGGCTGGGCTGGGGTGGTGAAAGCACGTATGTATCTGTGCCTGTGTGTGCAGACAGGCACAGGTGGCCATGTTCTCTGTCCTCTGTGGGGTGATGGATGGTGAGGCAAGACAGGCCTAGGCCTGCCTGGAGGGGACCATTATTTTAGCAAATGAGCTTTGGCTTCCCTGCAGGGCGACTCTATCTGCTTTTATTATTTCCAACAGGAGCCTTGGGATTTGTGCTCCCATTAGACCTCACACCTTAAGAAACCTGTATAGGGGAATGGGGGGGGCTCTTTGGTAGTCCCACCCTCCCAGAGGCTTTCAGCTTTGTACCCAGGACCCCCTACCTCCTGAGCTTGAGTCCTGCCTCCTGGGGGATCACAGGTCCTTGCAACACTCTTCCTCCATGTTCCCTGAACTTCATTATTTTGGTGCTCAGATAATTTAACATCATTTGCCATTTGTTCAGACCCATCGTTTAATCTTCAAGTGACAAAATGCCTGCTGTCAGGTCCTGGCAAGGCCTTCATGCAGTGGAAAGACACCTGGAGCCAGACAGGCTTGAATCCTGGCTCTAGTACTTAATAGCTGTGTGACCCTGGGCCGGTTAATTAACCTCTCTGGGCTTTAGCTCCACATCTGAAAAATGAATATGTTTGTTTGGGTTTCATCTATTGGGCACCTATTATTCTAGGTCAAGAGCTTTATATTCATTGTCTAATTTAGTCCTTTTAAATGGATAATATTTTTCAGATAATAATAGCAACAATGGCTACCTAGAATATCAGGACAAAGATTTGAAGGACTTGAGGGGATTTGAGGGATACTGAGGTCACATAGCAGAGCAAGTGGTACAGCCAGGGTCTGAAGCCATCTGACTTATGTGGCTTTGACCACTGCTCACACTACCATTCAGTAACCAATACCACTGCACCTGCTGGGATTCTCGGGATGGGTGATGTGCTTGGCCCAGTGCACAGCCTGGAAGACATAGAATACCTAAAAACCATAAATCCTGCAATGAGCGCAACCCAGCAGCTCTGTATTCTAGGAGGGACCTCATTTAGCATTACTAAGCATCCCAGCAAGGGACATGAACCAGGTGGTCAATGCCAGGCCATGGTGTTGAAGTGTGGGGGGTTGCCAAACCTGGGATCTGGGGAGGAGGGCTGCTAATGGCAAGGACTCAGCCATCCCCCCCATGACCTTCTTGGGGAATCACTGGCCACAGTGGCTAATGGCTGGGGCATGACAAGCAGAGAAGGTCAGGAGAGCAAGAGAGAGGCACACCTCCGCCGAATGGGACAGAACAGGGATGCTCATATGACCCACCCTCCTGGGAACCCGTCCTTGGAGGAAGTTCCTGATCTTCCCAGGCTATGGGTCAAGAGACCAGAGTGCAATCCCAGCTCCATCACATTACCAGGCCAGACAAGTGAAGGGACCTCTTCAGGTCACATAACTGCTAAGCAATTAGCTGTGAGTCAAGCCTGGTCTCACACTCTGCCCCTCTAAGTTACAGACAGCATCCTCTTTTTCCAGGGTGGTGCACAGTCCCAGTGCCACAGGGGTTTTCCAGGTGGCTCTTGCCCCCCTCTCTGATTCCCCAGCCAGAGCCCCATTGCTCTCAGGCCATCTCTGCTCTGCCTGGATGGCAGGACCCAGCAAAAGTCAGAGAGAAGCTGTGGCTGCAATTTCCTGCTCACTCCTGTCCCTTTGACCCAGGATGCCACTCAATATAACATCTACTGTGTGCCAGATGCTGGGCCACAAATGGAAAGAGATGCAGCCCCCACCCAGGGAGGAGCAGGCAATTCTAGATACAGATCAAGCTGTGCAGACCATAAGAGACAGGGAGGCAAGAGAGAGCAAGGGGCTTCCCACAGCAGGGGACATCTGACCTTGGTCTGTAAGGATGGAGAGGATGGGTGGGCTTCAATTGAACCATGGCAGGAGAGACATTTCAGATGAAAGAAGGGCCCTAGCAGAAGCTCAGAGGAAGATAGGCCATGGACATGATCAATTCTTCATTGTGACTGATCTGGGGATGTAAACGGGGCATGGTGGGAGGTGGGCAGAATAGGGCTGTGCCTAGCAGGGTCTCTGGAGTTAATTCACTGGCCACAGGGAGCCTCTAAGAGGTTTTGGGTTGGGAAGAAGGGATGGACTGATGAGGGGGAGGGGAAGGCAGAGAGGGTGCCAACATTTTCATGTGGGTGAGAGGCAAGTCAGACCCAAATAAGATTCCTGGGGGTGGCAGGAGCTGCTGACTTGGCTTTCCCTAGAAGAGCTGTGTCCTGAGAAGGCAGAAGGCAGAGATGGTGGGAGGACTAGGGTTGCCAAAGCAGGGTCATGAGTGGAAGCATGGATGAGGGGGCTGTGAGGGCTGGCTTCATTCTTGCCTCTAAAGAGAAAGGCTCTGGTGTCAGCCCTGGCTGTGGCTGAAACAAAAACTCAGCCGGGGCACCCAGATCCTACCAGCCAGAAGGTTTCTCTCTTCCAAAGTTGCCCTCATTAAGCTACTCAGCCCATGTCACTGCTGGGCTCCTGGGGTGGTGTGTCACCTGTTACCACAACCTAGACCATGGATGATTGGGGCTCGGCAATCACATTGCAGGTCTAGGAGCCAGCAAGACAATCCCCTCAGAAGATAGGACCCGGCTTGTGGTCAGTGCCATTATAAAATAAACTGGTGCAAGGCAGAGGTTCAGAATTGGATGCTTCCTGATGAATGGACGGCTGTCAGAGACATCGACATGACCACACTAATCTCATTTCAGAAGAAGTGACCCCTTTCACTCTGATTGTTTTAACTGATTTTAAGACAAGCGGAGGGTAGGAGAGAGGGAGAAAAGAGGCTTTTAAGGATGTGAATGCCAGTGTGGGTAGGAGGAGATAGTGTGATGGGGACCACATTGTGGTTGGGTACACTGAAGTGTCTCCAAGCCTGGAATTTCTGATCCACTTCCTATCCCCACCCCACCCCACCCAGGGACTCCAGATTTTCCTTGCCTCCCCCATGGGTGTGGGAACCAGCCGGAGCGGCATCTGGATGCTTCCTTACCATTTCCACACAAATCCAGGCAGGTAAGTATTGGCATATCCCCGTTTTATGATGGGAACACTGAGGCTCAGAGAGGTGCATTCCTTTGTTCCAGATCACTCCCAAAGCCCCTGTCTGCCTGCCCCCAGAGGGGTGGTACTAAACCGGTTGGGACACCAGGCATGTCGGTCACCAGGCTGAGAGGTGAGCAGTAGGAGGATATACCGGGCAGACGAGATGGAAGGGGAAGGTCAAGGGGGCACCCAGCGGAGCACCTAAGGAAGACTTGGTGGGAAGCGAAGGCGCTCCCCTAGACCACTAGGACCCTTGGAGAGTGGAGGGAGAAAAGCCAGCGGTGGGGAGTGTAAGGGACTGAGTGTGAGCCCAGAGCCGTCGAGGTTGTGGGGTAGGTACTGGCAGCTGCCCGGAGGGGAGGGCGCGGTGCTAGCTCTGGGCGCGCTTAGCGTCCTCCCCTCACACCCTTCCCCACGGGCGGCCTGGAAAGGGCAGGAGGGCACTCCGCCAGCTCTGTCTAGGGCTCAGCGAGTCTTTGAGGCTTCTTCCAAGGGTAGCAGACCGGGGTGCTCGGCCTGCGAGACCACGCGGAGACTCAGAGACAGAGAGACAAAGAGACCGGGTCCCAGAGAGAGAAAGCTAGTGCCAAGAAGGTGAGTGAGCAAGAGCCAAACCCGAAAGGGTGGCGAGGGCGCGCACGAGGCGGAGTGTCAGAGCGCGGAAAAGTGAGCGTCCAGTGGCAGGTGGGCGGACGACGAGGCCGGGAGCAGATCCAAGAGCTCCAGGGGAGACGCAGGGAGGAGCGGAGGCGGCGGACGGACCGGCTGACCCACGGACTGAAAGGTTCGTGGGCTGGGAAGAAAGCAGTGCCCTCACCTCCAGCCTCAGTCCCCGCGCGCCCAGCCTCTGCGCGCACCAGGTAGCCCACCTTTGTCCGGGCGCGCAGCCAGGTGAGGCGGAAGGGCGGGGCCAGGGGCGGGCCGGGGCCGTGCCTTACCTGTCCGGCCGGCGGGGAGGGGGCCGAGGGGCGCTAGGCTGAGTGCCTGCGGGAGCCGAGCGCAGCCGAGCACCGAGCCACGGAGCGGGGACCGTGCGAGAGGTGTGAGGGCGGCAGGAGGATGTGCCCGGGCTGAGCGGGACTGGAAGGAAGCGGGAGGGGGCGGGCTGGAGAAAAAGGGGCGGGAGCGCGGGGAGGGGACAGAGGAGGGGCGGCGGACGGCGGGAGGTGTGCAGAGGGCTCAACTGCCCCCCGCCGAGGGGAAGCCGGGGCCGGCCCCGCGCGCTCCCGGGCAGTTCGCCCTTGCCAGCTGCGCTCGGCGTTCCGGGCTCGCTCCCCAGAGGCCTAGCCGCCGCCTCCGCGGGGGCGCGGGGCAGACAAAGGAGGCAGACAAAGGCGGGCGCAGCCCAGCGGCCGTGCGGGCACCGGGCGAGGCGGGCCCACTCCTCCCGGTGCGTAAGAACCGTCTCGGCGCGGCCCAGGGCGCGAGGGACGGGAGGGGCGCCGGCAGCGGTGGCGCATCTGGAGCGGCCCTGTAGGGTGCGGGCGACAAAGGGTCGTGGCAGGGCGTCCCTGGCGGACCCCAACAATGGATCGAGGCTGCGCGCTCAGCTGTGGGCGCGTCTGTTCCGGCAAGGGCCAGCCGGTCTCCAAAAGGATTATTCCGCCTAGACTATCAAATGGGACAGAAGAAATGGTCTGGGCGGGGAGGGGTGGGTGGGCAGGAGGGACAGGATAGGGAACGGCGGGGCCTTTGTAGCCTCCAAAAGTGTGTAGAGTGTGTGTGTGGGGCGGGGTTCCCAGAGAGATCGCTCTTGGATGCGGGGGTACAGGAGGTCTTCAAAGCGCTAACATCTCACGTGGGACGCTCTAAGAGCACACCTGTGCCTCCCTTCTTGGGAGGGAAAGGAGAAAAGGCAAAGGAGAAAAGGCAATACCCCTGGGTCTCAGTCTCTCTCTCTCTCTCTCTCTCTCTCACACACACACACACACACAAAATCCGCCTCTCGCCACGCCCCGTCCAAAACCAGCTTGAAGCTCCTCAGCCGGGCCTAACCCGGACAAAGCCAGCGCGCAGGCGGGCTAATTCATCACCACGTGGGGCGCCGCGTCCTGACGACTCTGGGAGTCCGGGAATGCTGGGTTATGGGTCCCATGGCCCTTATAACTCACGAAGGGGTCAGTGGGGCCACAGGCTCTGCAAAGATCAAAGAGCGATGGGGCGGGAGTGCGGCACGTGGGAAGCAGCAGTCTGGGGGGGGGGTGCCCAGATCTCAGCGGGTGGCTTTCATTTTCACTGTTCGTTGCATTCTCCAGAATGTGGCTGTTGTCGCTTAGCGATTTTAAGAGCACTGGTCTGCTCTTAGGTAGATGCCTGGGTTCCTTTTCTGACCTCAGCCCCCCCCCCCGGGCCTTTTTGAAACTCATCATCATAGCTAAGTCTCTGGGTTCAGGATTAAATACTTTGGCCTGTGTAAGGGGATAACGTTCCTAAGGTCCTGGCTCACAGGAGATGCCCCAGAAAAACTAGGTGCCATTGTTATTGTAAAATGATTACCCTGACAGCACCAGGATGGGTAGGTGAAAAGACTGGTTTGTTTATTTACTGGAAGGTTTAAGTTACCTATCTTATAAATACCTATTGAACACCTACTATGTGCCAGCACCTGGGGTACAGTAGTAAAGGATTTGGACAGTGGTAAACGATCTCCCTGCCCTCATGGAGCTTCCATTCCAGTGAAGGAGACAGACGATAAACAAGTGAACTGATAAATATATGTCAGGTGGTAATTAGTGTTATAAAGAAAAAGAAAGGACACTAGGGAGAGAAAGCATGAAGGGAAGAGGTGTTGTTTTAGGGGAAGTTTTTGGTAAAGGCTTCTTTGGTGAGGCAGTTTTCTTTGGCAAACGACTCAAGTGATTTCAGGGAGAAGAGTGATGCAGTCAGAGGCAGTGCAAAGGCCCTGAGGCAGAAGTATGCTTGGTGCCTGGTGTGTTTGAGAAAGAGGGAGGTGACATCAGAGGGGGAGCTGGGATGTGATCCTGCAAAAGCCACCAGAAGGGTTTTGGCTGGTGAATCATTGTGGGGGAGGAGGGGTTGTGAGCAGAGCAGAGACATGACATGCTCCAACTTAGATTTTAACAAATTTACTGGTTCCTAAGGTTAAGAATAGATTGCAGTGGGGCAAAGGTGAAAGCAGGGTGACCAGCTGGGAACTGTGGCAGAGAAGAGGTGGTAGTTGCTTAGGCCTGAGAGGGGGGACAGTGGGCATGGCTTCCTTTGTCAAGGATGAAGCTGTGGCTTGCCATTCATTGGAAACTGGTTCAAATGCTGCTGCCCTGGCTGATCTCTAGCAGAGGGAACTTTTGATGTGCTTGGACTCTGTTCTCTGGGTTCTCCCAGAGTAGAGAGGTCTAGACTCCTATCCCATCCAGGTTATGGAACTTTGTGCCTCACTTTTCCCATCTGCAAAATAATGTACTTGATTGGCCAAAGTGGACCCAATATCTATCAGCTGTTGAGTGGATAAACCAATGAGGTATATCCATACAAGGAAATATTATTTGCCCATCAAAAGGATTGAAGTACCAATATATTATCCAACCTGGATGAATTTTGAAAACATTATGCTAAGTGAAAAATAAAAGACCATATACTGTATGATTACATTTGTATGAAATGTTCAGAGTAGGCAAGTCCATAGAAACAAAGTAGATTAGTGATTGCCAGGGACTGGCAGGAGGGGAGAGCAGGAGTAACTGCTAATGGGTATGGGCTTTTTCTTTTTCTTTTTCTTTTTTTTTTGGAGTGATGAAAATGTTCCAGAATTAGATAGTGGTAATTGATGTACAACTTTGTGACTATTCTAAAAAACAGAGTTGTGCATAGTGAAAGGGTAAACTTGATGGTTTGTGAATTATATCGCAATAAAGAAACTGTTTCTTTTTTAAAAGTGGTAGTTGGGCTGGGTCAACTGGTGGTCCATGATGGCTTCAAAGGATCTGGAAACTCCTGAGATTGTATAAGACATTTAGTGTCACTGTGCATTTCTCTAGGTAGAAGCTCCATGTTTAAGAATAAATGATCCGGCTCGGCGCCTGTGGCTCAATGGGCTAAGGCGCCAGCCACGTACACCTGAGCTGGCGGGTTCGAATCCAGCCCCGGACCCGCCAAACAACAATGACAACCAAAAAATGGCCAGGTGTTGTGGTGGGCGTCTGTAGTCCCAGCTACTTGGGAGGCGGAGGCAGGGGACTCACTTGAGCCGAGGAATTAGAGGTTGCTGTGAGCTGTGATGCCACAGCACTCTACCCAGGGTGACAGCTTGAGGCTCTGTCTCAAAAAAAAAAAAAAAAAAAAAAAAGAATAAATGATCAGGGCTGAGCAAGGTGGCTCATGCCTATACTCCTGGCATACTGGGAGGCTGAGGCAGGAGGGTCCCTTAAGGTCAGGAGTTTGAAATCAGCCTGAGCAAGAGAGAGATCCTGCCTCTACTAAAAATAGAAAAAAATAGCTGATGTTGTAGCAAGCCCCTGTAGTCCCAGCTACAAGGGAGGCTGAGGCAGGAGGACTGCTTGAGCCCAAGAGTTTGAGGTTGCAATGAGCTATGATGATGCCATGGCACCCCTGTCTCACAAAAGGAAAAAAAAAGAAAAAAGAATAGATGATCGGGATAGATCATAGATCAGGATAGATCAAGAATAGATGAATAGGTCCTCCTAACCAATGAGGGGTCAGGAACACAGGGAAGTCTGCAGAACCCCACAGAGGGAATTGCATGTTGGAGCATTGTTCTGGCTGAAGTGTTGGTAGCCACCTGTGTTGCTGGCCTATGGCCAGGGCTCTGGTTAGGTCCCAGGTCGGCAATGGACCCCAGGATCTGGGGCAGCTATCCAGGTCAGGCCTCATTCCAGGAGGCCAGATGAGGGAAGAGAGGAACTGTCTTTGGCTACAGCTCTTTATCTTCAAACACCTTGTGCCATGAGGATGCATGTCCTCTCTAGGTTGCTCAGATGCCTTAGGAAATGGAAATGAAGAGGGATGCAGCTAAGTACACCTTGGAGAGGATTTTGAAAAGCATGGTGGCTTATCCAGAGTGTTCACTCTGGGGACTTAACAGTGTGTGTAGATCTTTATTGTCACAACAGCTATTAATTGAGCATTTATGTTTCAGGTATTATGTACTTTATATTTGTATAAACATGATGTCATTTACTTTTTGCTCAATCCTGTGGAATTGGAACTATCATTATCCCATTTTACAGATTGGCAAACTGAGGTTCAGGGAGGGAAGGACCACAAAGCTGGTCAAAGAGCAGTACTGGGGAGAGAAGAAGGTTGGACACATGAGCAGGCCTGGTGGATAGGGAGATACCATAGGGAACATTCCATAGACCTTGCTTTGTCTTTGAAAACAGTTCTCTGCACACCACCACCAAAAGCCCAAGCACTGAAATTGGAGGGCTTTGCTCCTCATCCAGACTAATGTGGGATTCCAGTCAGGCAAATGGTAATGAGCCACTGTCCCATCATTTCATTCTTCTGTCATTCTTTCATTCATTCATTTAACACAGATCTAGAACTCAAATTTTGCTAGGCACTGGGTGAGGTGCTGACTGAAAAAATGAATGAATATCAGGACATCAGAGGGATTGTCACCATCACTATATATGCCCCCCTGCCCTTGCTATGTTTTGGAGGTCCTGGGAACCTTAGGCAGGGTGGAACAGGTGATTTGTCCTGTGATCAACCCAGTGGATAGGGGAGGGGGCTTTGGAAGTATCTTGGGGGTTGGACACTTCGTTGCCTATTTTCCCCAGTTCATTTATTGTGTGCTTGTCCAGCACACCCCAGGACTTCTTTGCCTGTGCAGTCTCAGTCTTCACCGGACTGGTGCTCACATTGTCTTGCAGCTTGTCTTCTCAGTTTCCATTTCAGTCTCTTGGGAATGATTTTCTCTCCATCCCCATTGCAGGTCCTCAGGGACCTGCTCCAGTTGGCAAATAAGCTCTCTCTTCTCCCAAACATCCGTCCTTCCCCCCCAGCTCCTTTCCTACATATTGTCATTATGGTGAAAAATATGCAAATAATTTTGAAAAACAGTCTACCAGCAAATGCGTATTCAAAATGTAATAAATTAACCCTGTAATGTAATCTGCATCCCATAACCATCCATCATGCTGATGCGATTAAGATGAAAAACCAGATGCCATGGAGCCCCACTTCTTCATGGAAGTCTCCTGGTGGCCCCATGCTGACTCAGACCCACCTCCCTCCCCAGCTTCAAGACCCCCATGAGACCTGTCTAGCTTGTTCATTTCACAAATGAGGACACTGAAGCCTTTCTGGGGTTAGAGGTCAGATCAGTTTGAATCCTTCCTCATCTGCCTCCCAGCCAACCTGTTTGTGACTGGCTCTGAATCCAACACCCTAAACCCAGACATTTTTATCCATGGGTTTCTAGTTGACATGGTGGGTACCCCAGTGTCAAAGGCTAAATGTCCTTCTCCATAGGAAAAATGATGGTTGAGTTTATATCCTCCCAGAGTTCTCTGAGATTCTTAGCTCCTTGAGTCAGGAAACCTATGGTGGCTTGTACTATGTCTGTTAGGGCAGAGGACTGGGGTTGGAGGTCCATGTGCCTCACACTGTGTCCTAGAGGCTGCCCCACAGGAGTAACTGGGCTCTGAGACTTCTCATTCTAGACCCCAGTCTAAAGTCCCCTTTAAAAGATTGCCACTGCCTGCCACCAAAGTAAAAGCTGCTCTAGCAGCCTCCAGAGAGGGGAAAGAAGGACTCTCAATTTTCCCAAGTTACCAAACATCTGCAATGATTAAATATCAGGGAGCCAGGGGACAATAGCTGTAAGTTAGTGAACTGTTCAGCTGACTGTGTGTAGAATGGCATGATGTGGGCAGGATCCCTGCAAAATGCTGCCAGGTGCATCAGTTTCTGAAATAAATTCATCCATCCTTTTGGGTTAAACACCGTAATTTTTGGCTCGGCGCCTGTGGCTCAACGGGCCAGGGCGCCAGCCACGTACACCTGAGCTGGTGGGTTCGAATCCAGCCCGGGCCCGCCAAACAACAATGACGGCTGCAACCAAAAAATGGCCGGGCATTGTGGCGGGCGCCTGTAGTCCCAGCTACTTGGAAGGCAGAGGCAAGAGACTCGCTTGAGCCCAGGAATTGGAGGTTGCTGTGAGCTGTGATGCTACGGCACTCTATCCAGGGTGACAGCTTGAGGCTTTGTCTCAAAAAGAAAAAAAAAAAACAAAACACCGTAATTTTACAAAATGCAGATATTCTCTGGGACAGCCTAAACTACTGTGGGCATCAGGAACACAGGGAGCTTGTTAAAGGGCCAGAGCCCTGCTATGCACCCTCACTCCTATCTGGTAGGTCAGGGTTATCTGGTAGAAGAGGGTGGCCAGGTGGCTGTGTGTTTAATAGACTCCTCAGGCATTCTGATTCGGATTTTCTAGGGCTGCATTTTGAGAAATGCTCTGCTGACATTCCTGACTTCATCAGCGGGGTTACGTATTCTCTCCCTGTCAGAAAGTATGTAAATGCAGGTTTGAAGACATCTAGGGGGAGAGAGGCAGTTGTCCAATTATGTGAGATGGACATGGTGAACATTCTGGCTTGATCTATGTACAGACAGGTGGATGGGAGTCCTAACAAATTTTTACATCTCTGGAGGTCAGTGACAAAGTCTTGTTGGTTTCTGACCCTGACCTGTCACGCATTAACTCTGCGGCCACTTCTTTGACTTTAGTTTACTCACCTGTAAAATAAGGGAGCTGTAAATAAGTTGAAGCCTTAGTGATAGGTGTTAGAGCTGGGTGCATGATTTTGGTGGATTGGAGAACATCTTTGGGCCTATTTAACCATCTATGAAGTGGGGCTGTAAAATGGATACTTAGCTCCTAGAGCTAACATGGGAACCAAAGAAATCAGTGTTTGACACATAAGTGCTTCATCCAGCTTGGTAGTTCTTTTAATATTAATATCATCTTCTCTGAGGGCTCTTGCAGCTCCTCCAGACTAAGTCAATGCCTCTGGGGGCCTCAGGAGCAAAGGCACCTCCACATCGCCTCTCCTGCAGTGATGGGACTTGGCAGGCTACTTCACATACCTCATTTGTCAAAAAGGGAACAACCATAGTAACCGCCGCATGGAGATATTTGGAGAGAACCCACGGACACACTTAGCCCAGGCTGGAACTCGGTAAAGATCAGCTATTGTTATGAAGTAAAGGGCAAGCGGTTTTATCCTATCGGACAGGCTACAGTTAGGTTCTGTGTGGGGATGGGGTGGGTCCCGGAGCAAGCAGATTCGTTTGCGGTTGGGCAGCTGCCCGGATGTCAACTCCGGGGCTAGCAGTAGATGGGGCTGCCGTTAGTCCCCAGCTGTGCCCTCCACTTGTCCCTTTCCAACAACTCCAGGCCGCCCCCTTCCGGCGTCGGCTAAAGGAAGAGAAATGCTCTGGAGTAGAAAATACGTACCGATCCGACCCTAAGCGGAGCTCGAACTAGTGTTTTGTCGCGCCGACCCTTAGTGGGTGGGAGGTAGTTGCAGTTTCCGCCCACTACCCTATCCCTCGGTTCCGGGCTCCAAGGCCAGGCCCCGCCCCCTTCCAAGCCCCGCCCCCCTGCAGACGCTTTTGCCATCCCTGACGCCCCAGCAGGGGCGACCCATGCAGCCTAGTGGCAGGCCTGGGCTGGGCCGCTCGGGAAGTGGGCGTGGTAAGGCGGGCGCTAGGACCCGCCGTAGCGCCTCGGACGTCACCGAGTGGCGCCGCGGGTTGAGCGGGAGGCGGGAGCTGTGCGCTCTGTGTCTCCCGGCCCCGGCGCCCGGGCCCGAACAGGAACGAGACTGGAGCAGGTACCGGAGGAGGAGGAGGGGGAGGAATTCCCGCTCGGGGTGGCGGTGGAATCCGGCTGGACAGGGGGTAGAGCTTTATCCCAACTCAGCTTCGCCTTCCGCCTGTCCCGCTTGACGCTCAGGCCCTGCGCATCCAGCTTTTTCCCTCTGTGTGAGGGGCCCTTTTTTTCTGCGGGCAAACACTGGTCTTTCCTAATTCCCCCCTACCCCCGGCGCCAGACAACGGGATGAGGGGGGTACTGGGGAAGCCAATAAGCAGAGGCTGATTGGGGCTCCACTGATGACCCCAATGTTTGACGCCAGCGTGGAGAAGTCTTTCCCAAGCTGCCCTGATTCTGTGTGTGCGCGCGCGCGAACCTGGGGGTCCTGCCCCATCTCCCAGGAAGGGAAGGGAGGGGCCTTGGAGGCGAGCGAGCCCTGCGGCTCCAGGGCCTTTGGAACTACCCCTTACTCTTGCCCGGTCTCCTAAGTAGCAGGAAGGATGACCACACTCACACGACAGGACCTCAACTTTGGCCAAGGTAGGGAAGCTGGACCTCCGGGCCCCGGAGGGTGGGGTGGCTTGGGCCGTGGGCTTCCCCTGAGCCTACCTGCTTGTGGCTCTGCAGTGGTGGCCGACGTGCTCTGCGAGTTCCTGGAGGTGGCTGTGCACCTAATCCTCTATGTGCGTGAGGTCTACCCAGTGGGTATTTTTCAGAAGCGCAAGAAGTACAACGTGCCGGTCCAGGTGAGCCTCCAAGGCCGAGCGGGACCACAGGTCATTTCGGAACAACAGAATGGGTAGGAGGTGGATTATTGAAAACTTTTTTCCACCTTTAGGTCTAGTCTACCCTCAGCCTGTCCTTGCCTTCCAGTTCTGAAGTGCCATTTGTTACCATCCCCTTAGAAGAGAGTTCCCCTGGCCAGAAGTTAGGGACCAGGTCCTTAGATTATAGATGTCTTGGGGGCGAGGTTTTAAAAGAGCTCCTAAAGTAAGGCCTGGTGGCTCATGCCTTTAACCCTAACCCTCTGGGAGGCTGAGGGATATGGATTTCTTGAGTTCAGGAGTTCGAGATCAGCCTGAGCAAGAGTTAGACCCGTCTCTAAAAAATAGCTAGGCATTGTGATGGGGGCCTGTAGTCTCAGCTACTTGGGAGGCTGATATAGGAGGATCGCTTGAGCCCAAGAATTTGAGGTTTCTGTGAGCTATGATGCTACTGCACTCTGCAGAGAGTGACGAAATGAGACTCTGTCTCAAAAAACAAAAAACAAACAAACAAAAAATGAGCTAAAGCCTGATGCAGTGGCTCACTCCTGTAATCCTAGCACTCTGGGAGGCTGAGTTGGGTGAGTTGCCTGAGCTCAGCAGTTTGAGACCTGCCTGAGTAAGAATGAGACCCCATCTCTATTAAAAATAGAAAAAAACCCCTCAGACTAGCCAGGTATTGTGGTGGGCACCTGTAGTCCCTGCTACTGGGAAGCTGAGACAAGAGGATCATTTGAGCTCAAGAGTTTGAAGTTGCTTTGAGCAGTGATGCCATGGCACTCTACCTAAGGCAACAGAGTGAGACTCTTGTCTCCAAGTAAATAAATAAAATACATACATACATAAGCAAGCTCCTAAAACTGGAGCTTGGTGTGGGGAGAGGATTTCTGAAAATCTCCAGCCCACCTCCTTTAGGGAGGCCTAAACTCTAGTGGGTTGTTTAAAATTAAAAGGCACAGTGTAAACATGCCACTATATCTCCAGTGCCTGGAAATGCCTGTCCCTTGGAAAGCACTTAGTAACCATTAGAATAAATGACTGAATACTGGCAGATGGTGGATGCTTAAAGGATATATATATGGCTTCCAGCTTACAGTGGTTTGACTTAGATTTTTCAACTTTAGAATAATTCTAAAGTGATGCTCATTCAGTAGGAACTGTACTTGGTGTACCTATAGTACCATTTTGTTTTCCATTTTATTTATTTATTTTTTGTTTTCTACTTTCAGTACAGTATTTAATTAAATTACATGAGATACTCTACACTTCATTTTAAAATAGGCTTTGTGTTAGATGAGGTTGCCCAACAGTATGTAAAATAAATGTTTTTAGCATATTTAAGGTAGCTTCAGCTAAGATATGATGTAGGCCAGGTGCATTAAATGCAGTTTTGCATTATGTTATTTGATGGGTTTATCAAGACATAATGTCATAGTAAGTCAAGGCACATCTGTACAGGAAAAAAAAATCAGCACTTGCTGAGCACCCGCTGGTATTGGGTACTTAATTCATTTAATACTTACTATATAAGATCTTCACAGATGAAATAATTGAAGCTCTGAGAAGTTAAATAATTTGCCCAAGATCAATTCTTAACTTTTGAAATCTGATTAAATTTCTGGATCCTTTCTCTGGAAAAGTGTCCATATGCACAAAGACACAACTTTGAGTGTAAATTGTTGGGACTCCCCATATTCTGGAGGAGTCCATGGACCCACGTTAGGAACTCCTAATACTGTATTATTATTGTTTTTCTTTTGTTTTGTTTTTGAGATGGAGACTCACTTTGTTGCACTGGTAGAGTGCCCTGGTGTCATAGCTCACAACAACCTCAAACTCCTGGGCTCAAGCAATCCTTTTGCCTCAGTCTCCTGATAGCTGGGACTACAGGCACCTGCCACCACACCTGACTAGATTTTCTATTTTTGGTAGAGATGGAGTCTCACTCTTGCTTAGGCTGGTCTCAAATTCCTGAGCTCAAGCAATCCACCCACCTTGGCCTTCCAGAGTACTAGAGTTACAGGCATGAGCCACCATGCCTGGCCCCTAATGCTATATGGAATGCTAGTGTTGAGATTGAATTTGTATCCTCTAATTTCTCTTTCTCCATGGATAAATTCACAGTTCTTAGCCCCATGAGGGAAAGTCAGGTCTCTTGGGTAGGGAGGCCAAGGGAGCTGCTGGACCTCTGAAGGCAAATGAGGTCTTCAGCTCCTGGAAGGGTGTTGGGTGGTTACCACATCTATGCTTTGGGCCTCACCAGACACGTGGGGTTGTGTGCAGATGTCCTGCCATCCGGAACTGAATCAGTATATACAGGACACACTGCACTGCGTCAAGCCTCTCCTGGAGAAGGTGAGGGGGCACCAAACCCCTCCAGCCTCCCCCCGAATCTGCCCTTCCATCCACGTAGGCCCAGCTCCTGGGTGGGGAGTCCATGCAGGGTGCTCATGGCACTAACATGCAGAAGCCTGTTCCCTGCACTCCGTAGACCACCCACACCCAGTCACAGGCATGTATGTGGGTCATGTTTTGGGTGCCTGGGGCCTGAGAGCCTGGGTTAGTAGAGATGGCTTTGAGTAGGGGCTGCCTGTGGGCTGGGGTGGGGGGGTGGGGTAGGGGTGTCTGAGGGTGCCATTTTAAACTTCTCAAACCCACTCCCTGGGCTCTCAGGGACCCTCAGCTGAGTAGGGGTGTGAGTGTACCCTTTCCCATCCTTCTCTGGGCAGGGAGGAGTGGAGGGGGTCTAGTGTCCAGGTCTGCAGTATAGGAATCTTGTCCTTGCAGAATGATGTGGACAAAGTGGTGGTGGTAATTTTGGATAAAGAGCACCGCCCAGTGGAGAAATTCGTCTTTGAGATCACCCAGCCTCCACTACTGTCGATCAGGTGAGCTGCTCTCCTCCACTGCCTGCTGGCTGATGTGAGGTCTGTCTCTAGCAATAACATGCCTCTCATCCCCACCTCTTTAAGACAGCCCCTGAATACCATGGCAAATGTCTGAAAGGAGAGTGGGCAAGATGTGCCAACCTGCCAGGGTTCATCCTGTTAGTGGCTGAGACAAAGCTGGGCAGGCATTGGCCTCCGTGGACAGTACACAGGGTACATAGACGCTACCATGTGCCACACCTGGAAAACTGTAGCATTGGCAATGGCAACTGATTTTATAGATGCAGAAACCAAGGTTCAGAGACATGATGTGAACTACCAATGGTCTCCGGTCTCCTGGATGATAGCAGAGCCCAGGACTCAGACCCAGTTTCCTGATTTCTCAGTCAAATGTCCAGTCCATCGTTAACTAGAAGTTGACCTTGGGCACAAGTGTTAGTTGGTCGGCTGTATGCTTTCTCCAGTGAGATCAGGGCACTAGAATCTGGTGCCAACCTGTCCCCACAGGCTGTGTGGCCTCAGGCAAGCCCTCTCCTCTCTGGGTTCTCTCCAGCCTGCCTGCACATTCTGCCTTCATCTGGAATGAGGCTAGGCATGGGCTTTAAACTCCTCCGGTGATTTTAACTGTGTAGAGTAGATAGGGAGCCAGGCCCTAGAAGCTGACACTGTCAGAGGCACTGGAAGGGCCTCTTCCCAGGTGTGTATCCAGGGTTTTTTGCTGGTTGTGGGAGTGAGGGCACCGTGTGATGGGAGCCCTCTCTCTCCCAGCTCAGACTCCCTGCTGTCTCATGTGGAGCAGCTGCTTCGAGCCTTCATCCTGAAGATCAGTGTGTGTGACGCTGTCCTGGACCACAACCCCCCAGGTGTGCCCATTCCCCAGTCCCTCCTTCCTTGCCATTTCCCTGGTTACCAGGGGTTGCTCTGTGTTTCTAGGTCCCTGTTGGCTGGCTGAGCCTCATCTCTTCCTTCCTGCCCTTCAGAACCCTTTTGAGGTCTATTCCTCCAGGAAGTTTCCCTAATCCACTCTGCCTGACCTCACTCTCCCAGTTCACTGGGTCTTGTCTTAGTACTTGCTTTACACACTGCACTGGGGGGCTGTGGAGCCAGTGAGGCAGGTGGGAAGAGGCCGGGCCCAGTGGCAGGCATCAGGGGCCCAGCCTCCACCCACGTCCTGCCTCCACAGGCTGTACCTTCACAGTCCTGGTGCACACAAGAGAAGCTGCCACTCGCAACATGGAGAAGATCCAGGTCATCAAGGTGTGATGAGACTGGCGGTGGGGAGGTGGGCAGGGAGGCCACTGGGAGGCTCTGAAAACATGATGTACAGTTCTGAAAGGGCAGGGGTGTTGCTGTGGCCAGTGCCTGGCATCCAGCAGGTTCCCATGTGTGTTAACTATGTGGCTACACTCTGGGCCACTCTTCCATCTGGGCCCTCAGCTGAGAGCAGCACAGATAGAGCCACATCCTGGGGATACCAGCTCATCCTGGCTCTTCTGAAGTTTCTCTAAGGAGTGGGTGCTGGCCCACCAGTTTCAAAATTGGTGCTTGGGGCTTATTAAATCACCTGGGTTTGGTAGACTTGACCTGTCCCACCAGCACCTCCCTAGTGATTTGGATGCTCCCTCAAGTCAGAGGGATGTTCCCCCCCCCCAATCTGTAGAGGGAGAGGAAGCAAGGTGAGGGCAGGCCAGCATCCAGCCCCTTCCATCTTTCACATGGTCCCCTCACCAGGACTTCCCCTGGATCCTGGCAGATGAGCAGGATGTCCACATGCATGACCCCCGGCTGATACCCCTAAAAACCATGACGTCAGACATTTTAAAGGTGAGCAAAATGGGAAGCACTGAAACTTTATTCAGGGGATGCTTAAGTGAGGTCTTGCCAGGGACTTAACAGATCAAGGCTCAGGGGAGAGAACTGGGGAATGCCCAGTGTAAGGTTTTTCCTCTCTCCCTTTTACCTTAACCTTGGTGGGCCCAAGGGTAGGTGCCCCGGCTGACTCATGGCTATTTTTCTCTCTCCCTTAGATGCAGCTCTACGTGGAAGAGCGAGCTCATAAAAGCAGCTGAGGGTGCACCTGCCATCCTACTGATGCCAGAACTGTCAGACTCTGGGGGGGGGGGGGGCCAGCCTAAGGCAGCGCTGCAGGGCCACCCTATTCCAAGTGCTCTTATTGCCTCCATGTATGGACCATCCACCCTCCAGCCCCAGGCTGCTCAGGTCTGGTTGCATTCATGGAGGAAGCATCCCCCAGGACGGATGATGGGACCTGGCTTCTCAGCCCCTGGGGTTCAGCTGGCCAACACTGTCTGTCTCAAATACTGTGCTGTAAGTTGTTTCAATAAAGGGGCCCCAAGGGCTAGGCTGAGTTGGGCTGTCACTAACTGGAGTGGGAAGGAGAGGTGTGGCCTCTTTAACGTGGGGAGGAGCTGCTTCTCTACTAAAGTGCCATGGACCCCCTCCCCCACCTATAACCTAACCCCAGGCTGGTTTTACTGAAAACATTCTTTGTGACAAAACAGCTACGTAGCAGTTAAGAGACTAGGAGCTGGCGAGTTTGCCCAAGGTTGAAACTGGGGCAGGAACTCCTGGGATAAGGTGCTTCCCTGCCCACTCAAGGCTCAGCTCTTGCCTGGAGGGATCTTTAGCTGACCTGGGATAGGATGGATGAGTGGCTATCAGAGGATGGAGTGTCAGAAGGGACTGTGGAGATGAAATGGGGAGGGCTGATGGGCAGCTTCCTCCTGCCCTTGCCCTGCCTCTGGCTGAGCTGCAGGAGGAGCTGGGTTTCTGGTCATCTTATGGCTGATGATGATGCTACTGTTGGTGACCCGGGGCCCGTACCAGCCTGCCCAGAAATGAGTGTCCTGGCCCCCATGCTGGAAGAGGATGTGGCGGACACCTGGAGGGTAGTCTGAGAAGGTGTGGGAGACCTGTTGGGAGGAGGGGAGAGAAAGTGACCACCGGGAGGGAGACTGGGGAAGGGAAGGAGGTAGAGTGACCCCTCAACTGCAGAGAGGCAGGGAGGAACCTGTCCCCTGGGAAAGAGCTGCCAAGGTTGGAAGGTAATGGCTCCAGGCTGGAGACCAGGGGCATTCCAGGCCCTGGAACTGCCCCTTGTTTCCGGCCATCCTGGCCCTGGGAGGAGACAGGCCAGAGAAAGCAGGTGAGGGCTCACCTCTGTCCACATGGCATCATTCCACTGTTGGACTGTCACAGGTGGGGGTTCAAAGGAGGCCAAGACAATGTAGTCAGCTGAGGTCAGCTGCACCCGGATGTGGTAGGTGCAGCCGCAGTCTCTTCTGGCTGCGAACCTGATAAGGGGGAGGGATGGAGAGCTGCTCTGGGGCCCACACCATGGGGTTTCCTTTCCCTGAGCTTGGCTGGAGCCCCCATTCTCTGGCACTGCTCTGCCCACAAGGCCCAGCTAGTGTCAGCATCCCTTCACTGTGACCCTGGGGTAAACAGTCTATCCATGCTGGCCCTCAGTTACCCTATCTGAGAAAGGGCACCTCTTTTGGGCATCCCACTAAAGAATTGACCACAAAAGCAAAAGGCCCCTACAGAGATAGGAGCCCTGACTGTCTAAGCTGTATCACTTGCACTTGGAATAGACTGGGCTGTACATTCCATGGGAGATTCCAGGAGTGTGACCTGTGTGATGGGGCTGGCACAGTGTTACTCTCTGCTAGACCCAGCTGCCCCTCCCCCCACATCTCTGTATACCCCTCCACTCTTGCACCTCCCTGCTCAGAGTAGTGGGCCAGGGGCTTGACTAGCACTGGAGTCCAGCTTCTGCCATGGGCCCAGCCACGCCCCTGCCCAGTTCTATGTACCAGCAAGAGCTTGAGAAAGGGTCATGGGTGAATAGGGAAAGGGCAGGGGAGACAGGTAGGCAAGAAAGCCTGTCCAGAGAGGGCTTGGTCCTCTGCTATTCTAGGGCCCATTAGGAACAACTCATCTGGGGGCCTCAGTCTCCCCACTTGCAGACTGGGGCTACTGTGTCCTGCTGATGAGGTAACTGTAGTTGGGAGCCTAGAGGTGCTGGGTGAGCAATCACTGAGTCCTGTGGCAGAGGTAGGGCATGCCAAGTCTGCCTGGCCCTGGGGACAGCCCATGCCCCAGGACACTGCTGGGCACAGAATGGGCACTTGCTGTGAATTCTCTCTCCTTGTGGGTATGGCAGTAAGAGAAGAGGGAAGGTTGTAGAGTGTGAGGATGCAGGCCGTGGGCCCCACTCACCAGTCCTTGACCACGATGTCAGGCCGAAGTGTGTCCATTAGCTCCTCCCAGTAGCCCTCGGCCTTGAGGTCCACCAGCTGGGACTTGAGGCACATGCTGGGGAGCAGGGAGAGAGGTCAAGTTCCCTGGTGTGTTCTGTAGGGCCCTTCCTCACCCTTAGAAGCCCTGTTGGGCCTAGTGAGTGGTTCAGGGGATCCAGGTATCCCCTGAGAGCTATGGGACAGGCACTGGTTAGTGCTGCTACAAGGAACACATGCAGGGAGTATAACTCACTTGTGCCTGCATAGCATCTGATCCCAGTCCAGAGGCCTATTCTCCTAGGACACCAAGGAGGGCACCTCTATGAACTCACATGCCTGGATCAGGGATACCTGCAGACACCCCTGATTTAACCACCCAGAGGGCTCCTGGCCTCCTTCAGATGACCTCTACTCCCCTTAACCCAGCCACTGCGTTACTCGCTCCAAGAAGCAGAGGACCCTCAGCAGGTTTGGGGGCCACCTGCCCTGAGCTTTGCAGGGACCCTCAATAAAGCCTGAGACTTGGCAAAGGTGTCCTGACCCTCAGTCCCTCCACATGAGGCTGCTTGGTGCAGTCCGCCTTACCCATAGGATGTGACAAAGTACTTCTTGACTTTGGGATCAGGAAAATTCTTCCCATGGTCTCCAGGGAGGCTCTCTACCTTCCAGCGGTCTCCCGCATTGGAGTCAATTCGCCACGATCTCAAATCCTCTAAGAAAAGGAGGATGAGGTTAGATCCCCTCCCCACCGGCTCCTGAGAGGAGAGGAAGGAGGGTAGGGTGGGGATGTTCATATTCAGATCTCTGGACTGTGGATGCTAAGGGCCTAACCAGCCAAAGTCAGCTCCCCTTTAGCCCAATTGCACCCAAATTGCACCCTGAAGCACCCTTTACAGAGCTCCCTCTATTACATTCCCCTGTCCCCACCACATCTCTGACTGAATCCTTCCCTCTGATGCAGTCCTAAACTGGCCTGACTCCTAGCATGAGGCTGGAGAAAATATGTATCACCTGAAATTGTAAACCAGACTTTCTAAACCAAACCCTTCCTCAATTCTGTACTGCTGGGGAGCTCTGGGAAATACCCAAGTATCAGTTCTTAAAAAGTTAAAATTACAGAGGTCCTCTGACAGTACTGTCCTCAATGGCTCATCACTTTCCTGACCACTGCCATCTCCTGATGTCCTTGATTAGCTATGTAACCAGGGTTGAGGAGGACAGCTGGAGAGAACTGAATTATGGGTTTGTTGGAGGGTGGTGGGGACCTACTACTCTGATATGGTTCAGATGGCCCCCACCCAGCATGAGAGACACCCTCTGGGCTATTGGCTGCGCTAACCCCGAATTCATGGAAGGACCTCCATTAGGCGGGATTAACAGTGGGCTGAACAGGAAGTTGTGGCCAGGCAGCCTCCACATGGAATCTGGGACAGAGAGACTGAGTTTCTGTGATGTCTATTGGGTCTTTGGGAGGAGCTTGAGGCCTTCATTGGCCAGGACCAGACCCCAGAAGCTAAACAGTTCTACATCATTGGGTGAATCACTCATCTTGGAGCCTAATGCTTTCCATCTGTAAAATGGAGCCGACCTTAACTGTTTGGTCGATTCCCAGGATCCTCATGAGGATAAAGGGAGAAAATACATAGATAAGGGATTGTAAGTGGCAAACCATGATTCATAATCAGCTGCTGCTGTAACTCCATCAAGAAGCCCAGTGTAGGGCGGCGCCTATGGCTCATCGAGTAGGGCGCTGGCCCCATATACCGAAGGTGGCGGGTTCAAACCCGGCCTCGGCTGAACTGCAGCACAGAAAAATAGCCGGGCGTTGTGGCGGGCGCCTGTAGTCCCAGCTACTCAGGAGGCTGCGGCAAGAGAATCGCCTAAGCCCAGGAGATGGAGGTTGCTGTGAGCTGTGTGATGCCACAGCATTCTACCAAGGGGGATAAAGTGAGACTCTGTCTCTACAAAAAAGAAAAAGAAGCCCAGTGCTAGTACATACTAGGTGCTTAATGAATACTGACAAGTATAATCAGGTATTACAGGCTAAAAGGGCCTCAAACTGTGTGGTCACAGTCACGCTAAATCCTCATTTTCTTCATCTGTATAATGATGATAATGAGAATATGGATAATTTCTTTGTAGACTTCACAGAGACGTGACACAGAGGACCGTGATAAACACTGGGCAGCATGGACTGAGGTATGGGGACAGCTGGGTCTGCAGTGTATTAATTCATCCAACATTTCTTGAGTACCTGCTATGTGAAGGTGTCCCTGTGGACACTATAGAGTGGCAGACAAAAAAAGATAATTATGAAAAGTACAACAGGGTACTAAATGGGGGTGACAAGATAGGGGTGAGGTGGGCTGTTTTTGGATGGGGAGTCAGGGTGGGTCGCTGAAACCTGAAGGCTGAGAAGAAGCAAGGCAGTGAGGTCAGGCTTAGGGGTGTGAGAGAACATTCTGGATAGTGCACACAGCCTCCTTCCTGGAGGTTAGGAACCAGCCCAGTGGCAGCCCCCAGCCCACCTTCTGCACACGGGTTACGCAGAAGGTTCCGGCGTAGGCTGCACAGGAAGTAGAACATTTTCCAGTCGGCCACCGGCTGGTCCCAGTCCTCCGTGATGAAGCCCTCGCGCAGGCACTTGCGCTTCCAGAGCGACACCAGGTCAATGAGGTCCCGCCAAAGGCTGCAGACCAGGCGACAGCGCAGCAGCAGCTGGCGGGCTGGCACGTGCGTGAACAGCTCCAGCAGGATGCTCTCGGGCAGCTCGTTGATGCTGACCAGGGCCATGGCTGCAGCAGGGTGTGCTCACAGGCCTGTAGGGGTGAAGTGGTCATAAGCCCTCACCAGGGAGATGGTTGGAACCTCAGAGCCCCAGGAACCAGGGGCTGGGGCTTTTCTCCAACCTTCTCTTTTGTGAAAACCCAGAGGGGAGAGACAAAGCAGCCGCATTCATGAGGGTCCTTCCAGTACACAGAAGGCCCTCAGAGCGGTCACATGTCACATACAGTTGGAAGAGTACAAGAAAAACGTTAGTCTTTACGGACAATCCTGGTGAAGGTCTCTCCCATTTCAAAAAACATCATTTAATTTTGGAGTGGGTGGGCCCAGTGAACTGTTAAGATTCTATGGAGGCCTCACAGTTGTCTGCAAGCTGTACAAGGGTTTTGGTGATTGTTCTGTTATTTTAATGCTGTGAATTTGCTGTTAGAACATGACATCTTTTTCTTTAATACCCCCAGACCATTAACAGGCATTCAGTGGTGGGGGTAGTGCTGAGAAGCAAATTCCTTCTCCTCAAATGCTCACTTTGACCTGGGAAGCCAGATGTAACTGATAAAACACCCCAGTGAAAAGGCCACACAGCTCTGGGCTGGATTGCTTTGGGTGTCAGGGCGAGTCCATTTGGAAATGGCCAGAAAACAAAGTAGACAGAGGATGCCTGAGAAGACTGCCTAGGTTCAAATCCTGGCCTGCACTGTCTAGCAAGGGAGCTGGGAAGGGACTACTGGAACTGTCCTGACCCCAGAAGGCCTAGGAGGACTAAGTATAGTGATGAACTTGGCACGGGCTGGCACAGACAGCTGCTGTTAACTTCGCTGCCAACAGGTCAGTGAACCTGCCCCCAAGAACACTTTCCTCTCTCTACCTGTGCACTGCACATGGGTTCTGGAAAATATCTAAACAGTGCCACCACCCTCACCTGAATCTGCTGCCTGGTGGCTCCTTAAGGGGATCCCAGATACTTGCCTCAGGTGGGTAGGGTGGGCTGGCAGCCTGGGCTCTGTGCTGTCACTCAGATGGGGTGTCTCTGCTCAAATGGGGGGTAGAGAATGTTCTCCACCTATACGTAGGGAAACAGAAACTTGCTGGCTTCTTCTAATTTTCACAGAGATTTGGAAAAGCAGCGGTCCAGTCTTCTGTAAGTGCCCATCCATCCCAGAAAACGTAGTGGAATACAGGCTGGCTCCTGCCAGGGGAAAGGTACTTTAATATGGCAGAGGAGAAACCACGTGTCAGAAAAGTGCTTATGCCTTGTGAAAAATGCTTTGATGGAAACCCGTCAAATCCCTGTGCTGTCAAGCCTTCTAACTTTTCAGGAGCAATTGTAAACACTTAAAAAAATGCAGGAAATCTATCAATTATAAAACGTTGACAATTTCTAAAAACTCTGTCTACACCAAATAAAACTTTATGGGCTGCAAGTTAGAGGCATCTTGGGTACAGCCTCCTACGTGGCATCCACAGTCTGGACTTTGGTTCTGGTGGCATTTTGTCACCCTCAGCCCTCACAGTTTCTGTAGTAGGCCTAGGGAGAACCCTCGTAGGAGTGGAGCAGGGGCTGATGGTCACCCTGGGGGCATTTTGTGGTACCCACGACAGCCCTAAGTAGCCACCTCGTTCACACTTCACACCAGAGTCGCAAGCAGAAGCTCTTGTTTTCTATATGAACCCTCCCCAGGCGCTCTTACTAAGCCACCACTGGGAAGCAAAAGCAGAAGCTGACGCTGAGGGAAGTCTGGGGTCCATGCCCTATCTCACTGGCGACTGGGTGTCGGGAGGTCCCATCACCGTCCTCCAGCCTGGCGGCGCCCGCGGGATGTGGCCTCAGTGGCCACGGAGGCCGAGCCCACGCCTGGGAAGCCCCGCGGCCAGGCCCCAAGTCGCGGACTGGGCCCGGCGTTTCCGACCAGGCGCAGCGCCGGCCCCGCCAGGACACTGGCCCGCGCCCGAACCCACAGGCAAAGCGCCCGCAGGCTCGGCTCAGCCCCCGCGGACCCGCGCGGGAGACCCGGGTTTCCACCGCCCGCCGCCCCCTGCCTATGGCGGGGCTGGGCCGCGACCTGGGCGCAGGACCGGAGTTCAGGGTTGGCCTGGAGGCTCCGACCTCGACGACGTCCGCCGTCGCCACGCCCTCACTGCCACCACCTCCACCACCCCCGCGCCACCGTCACCCCGGTGCCAGTGCGGGAAGATGAGCCTAGGTCTTCTGCCCCGCAGAGCTCCGGAAGCCCTGGGGCTCGCGGAAGCCTCCTTCGGCAACTTCCGCTCTGGCCCGCCCTGCGCCGGTCGCCCCTCCTACCCGGTCGCGCCGCCTCTTCCCTCCTCCCCTCCTGCTTCTACCTGTTCCCTCCTGCTGGACCTCCTGGCAGGAGGAGACACTGGGTTGGTCTGCTCTTTCCTTCCCTAGGGCATGACTTCTGCAGGCCTCACTTGACTCAAAAGTAGAAACCTCTTAGGGTTTTTGTCAGGATTAAGTACATGTTAAATTCGTGAGTCATTCCTTCCTTCAAATATTCATCAAGCACTTTGTTCAGCAACCACCAAGGGCTATGCAGGCTGTACACTGTGTAAGGGGGCTGGCCCAGGCCGCGCTGTTAATTGCAGTCAGGGTTGCATCTTCGTGGAAGAACATCTTTTTCCAGTTTGCCATATAGCAGGTGGGTGGTGGTCCTGGCCTGGCAGAGGCCCTAATCTAGCTCACTATTGAGTAAGATAATTAAATGTACTTATTGTGTACAGTGTCTGAGTGGTACTGGGGACCCAGTATAACGTGGATGCAAGGTCTGCCCAGAGGTATCCACATACCACAAGGCTGCCCTCAGCCTTGTTGCTCAGCCTCCAGAGCAACCTGGCAGTACTGAAGGGCTGTGAATGAGATGTCTGCAGCTTGTTGAGGGGTTCCATGACCTTGGTTCTGTGATGCCTGGCTCCTGAAAAGTCAACTCCTCCCTGTACCTTCCACAGAAGCCACACCATCACACCTCCTGCAGGTCTAGGTAGGGCTGCCCATGAAGGTCGCCTTTTCCTCCAGAAACCACAGGGCACAGGTTGGGCTGGGAACATATTTTATTTGGCCACATGCAACAGGACAAGGTCAGGAAACACTACTGTTCTTCCAGCACAAGGAAGAGGCAGAATTGGGGTGGGGTGAGGAGGCCTGGGAATGGTGGTGAGGAGGCTTAGAATGCCCTCCAAGCCTCAGGGAGCCTGGCCTAGGCTTAAAGGTAGACAGGTGGTCCTTGAAACCCCCCTACCTCACTTGTTCGTAAGTTCAGCTCTCAGGAATCAGAGCCTAATTTTGCCCCCTACCTACCCTGGAGACACCCTGGGCAGGATTCCTTAGGTCCTCTGGGAGCCCTGTCCCTGCATGCTATCCATCTGGGTTTTGGGGCTTCACTGATAGTGAGGACAGTCCATACCTGTCCTGGATCCCACCCCACCCTGGGTCTGTCCATCTCAAACTGGGCCTGAGCCTCTGGACCAAAGCCACCTCTTCTGAGTAGGTAGGCAGAGCAAGAGAGACTGTGAACAGCAGGATGGGGGCAGAGCGTGGACCAGCACAGCCTACCTCCTACTTCCCAGATCTGCCTGAGTCGCACGGTCACCTTCCACATCTACACTATCCAGGGAAGTTGCTAACTTGCCACATGTCTTGCATACTCCTGCTCTGAGGGGCCCCAAACAACACAGGGAAAAAGCTCCCAGGAGGGAAAGGTAAAGACACAGATCTAGGTGTCATTCAAACTTGGAGACCTATCTCAGAGGAGCCCAGGGGAACATGCTCCCTAACCTCAGGTGGTTCATCTCTTAAAGGGGCCCATGCAGGCCTCCCCCGACATCATTTAAGTCAAGACCTTGGAGAGCTCCTCCCCCCCCCCCCCCAGCATGTGAGGGCTGCCCAAACCGAGAGGCTCCACAGAGAAGAAGCAATGGGGGGCAAGAGTGAGCTCAAGAGCTGGGTACGCCTGGTCTCCACCTCTCCTTCCTGGCCCTTCTCTGACAATAATTTACCAGTCAGGGTTTGGTGGATGGGGCATCAGGGGATGTCAGCGCAGCGGGGGACCGATGGTGATGCTGCTGTTGGTGACCTTTGGGCCGTACCAGCCGGCCCAGTAGTGAGTGTCCACACCGCCGTGCTGAAACCAGATGTAGCGGACACCGGGTGGGTAGTTGGAGAACGTGTGGGAGACCTGGATAGGGGAGAGCAGGCAGAGGGAAGACTGATCAAGGGCCGTGATCTAAGTGTGTCCTTAGAGGCCAGGGGAGTGAGGATGGCTGCAGTTTTTAGTTCTGGACTAGGAATCAGTGGAATATTGTTCTAGTTCTCCCTTTGCAATTTTGAGAAGACCACCTCCCCGCTCTGTGCCTCAGTTTCCTCATCTGTAAAATGCAGCAAAATCATGCTGGTTCCACTCCGCAGGATTAGCATGTGGCTCACA
Organism: Arctocebus calabarensis; assembly: GCA_963573935.1. Taxonomy (NCBI): domain Eukaryota; kingdom Metazoa; phylum Chordata; class Mammalia; order Primates; family Lorisidae; genus Arctocebus; species Arctocebus calabarensis. Next base: position 2,549 of record CAUYON010005269.1, on the reverse strand, counting down.
GGAACCAAAGACACTGTAAACTGCCAAAGGACGTCCAATATGGTTCTCTTTGGGCAGGTGGGACTTTTTGAGTTAACAGTAATTAAAATTAGTTAAAATGAAAAATTCAGTTTCTCAGTTATGTTAAGAACTGGCTCTTACTAAGTGTTTAATAGTCACAAGTGGCTCTTGGCTACCTTAGTGCAGATACAGCCCACTTCTATTGTTGCAGAAAGTATATTGGACAGTGCTGGAAAGCAAGGGTTGGCAAATTATATAGCCTGCAGGCCCATGCCTATTTATGTAAAGAAAGTTTTATTGGAATACTCTCATGTCCATTTGTTTATATATTGTCTAGACCTACTTTCATACAACAACAACAGAGTTGAGTAGCTGTGACAGACATAGTGTGGCCTAAAATATTTGTAGCTCCATTTTAAGAAAATATTTGCTGACTCTAGTCTAGAAAAGAGTAATAATTGATGCTCGTAATTAGTAATAACCAATGTTTTCATTTTTGTTTTTGTTTTTTTGCAGTTTTTGGCCAGGACTGGGTTTGAACCCGCCACCTCTGGTATATGGGGTCGGCGCCCTACTCCTTTGAGACACAGACATCGCCCATGGTCAATGTTTTTGAACATTTTTTTGGACCTGCCTTCACCAGCATGATGTCATTGACTTCCTTCAGAGCTCTATGAGGGAAGAGTTATTATACCCATTTTATAGAAGTAAGTGAAACTCAGAGCAGTGGAAGCCAAGGTGAGAAGGAGCAGGGCTTGGATCTGCATCAAGGCCTGTGTGACTGCAATCTCAGCTTTGAGCAGTCTGCCTCTGCCCTCTCCCCCCTCCAGGGCCCACACACCTCCCTCCACTTGGCATCGCTCTTCTGCTGGATTGTCACCGGGTCTGGCTGGAAGGTCCCCAGAGGTGCATGTGCGGATGACAGGAGCTGAACGCATAGCTGGTACTTGGACCCGCAGTCCCGCCTGGCTGCGAACCTGCAGGAAGAGGGAGGGCCCATTAGGGCCTGGGAGAAGGGGGGCAGGGTGGGGGTGGGGCGCCTGAGTGGCAGGCCCCCCCCCCCAGACCCTCGCCCCAGGCACTCACCAGTCCTTGACCTCGATGTCCGGCCGTGTGGTGTCCATTAGCTCCTCCCAATACCCTTCAGCCTTGAGGTCCACCACCTGGGACTTGAGGCAGGTGCTGGGGACAGGCGGAGGGATGGGAGGGGCTGGGGCTCACCGCTAGGGCACTGTGGGGGGGAGCCAGGACTGCCACTCCCAAAGTGGAGAGACCTCAGGGTAAAGTGACTTGGGCTTCCCTCCACCCTGAGACCCAGCTCTTACTAATAAGAAGTCACGAAGTATTTCTTGACCTTGTCATTAGGGAATTCCTTCCTCTGGTCTCTAGAGAGATCTTCCACCTTCCACTCATCACCTCCGTTCACATCCAGGCTCCAGAATTCAAACCCCTCTGGTGGAAAAGCAGAGTTCACACTGGAGGGAAGCCCCTCAGTGGGCACCTTTCCCCAAATGTCCCTTCTTCCCCACTCTTCTGCCTGGATCTTGGAGGCTGCTCTGTCAACACTGCATATTAACAGTGCCCACCTCATATTAGGTGTTTCCTGTGTCCCAGGGACTCCTGAGACAAGTGATATGAATGAGAGGACTGCTTCAGTGACAGAGAATGTTCTGACATGGGGCCTTATAAACCTAGGTCTAGTCCTAACTCTACCAAACTGGCTTATGTGACCTTAAGCAAGTTGCTTTCCCTCCCTGAGCCTTGCTTGGTTCTCTCCTCTGTAAACTGGAGTATAAAAAGGGCCTGAGAAACTTTTTCTGAAATGTGCCAAAATATTTTAGGTTTCGTGGGCCACATACCATTTCTTTTGCATAGTTTTTTTTTTTAAAGGTAAATGCTGTTCCTAACTCCTCGGCCACATTTGGTACATGGAAGGATCCTATTTGCCAAATGCTGGTCAAAACATGGCTACTGGGGAGTCAGGTGGAACAGGCATCTGAAAGCTTAGGACAGCTTGGAGGAGTTGTTTATCATCATTCTGTTCCAGAATTGGAACATGAGAGAAGGAACTTCCTATCCCATCTCATTGTCCACTTGATAAGTGATAACCTGGCTAGGGAGGAAGGGAATTCTGGATGGCAGCAGATGTCTTGTTTTACATGTTTTCATACTATGCTGGAAAGAACACTGGATCTCCCCTTCTTCCAGAAGCAAAATCCACCTTGCTTCTGAGATAGTCTTAGTAGGCCCAGTACTGGAGTCTGGGAAGTAGGCCCACAAAATGTGGCTCTGACTTCCTAGTCTTGTGTCCAGAGCACAATTAGTCCCAAGTGCCCAACATTCCCCTTCCTAGGACAGTTCATCAAAGAAATAGTCTTAAGGGTGGAATTAAAAACATTACTCAGTTTTTGATTTTTTTTTTTTTTTTTTTTGTAGAGACAGAGTCTCACTTTATCGCCCTGGGTAGAGTGCCGTGGCGTCACACTGCTCACAGCAACCTCCAGCTCTTGGGCTTAAGCGATTCTCTTGCCTCAGCCTCCCTAGTAGCT
>CAUYON010005266.1:0-32997 GCA_963573935.1 Arctocebus calabarensis | reverse complement strand
ATTAGTTTCATAGTAGGGCTGAGTACATTGGATACTTTTTCTTCCATTCTTGAGATACTTTGCTAAGAAGAATATGTTCCAGCTCCATCCATGTAAACATGAAAGAGGTAAAATCTCCATCTTTCTTTAAGGCTGCATAATATTCCATGGTATGCATGATGGGCACTTGGACTTCTCCCATGATTTAGCAATTATGAATTGGGATGCTATAAACATTCTGGTACAGATGTCTTTGTAATAATGTGAATTTTGGTCTTCTGCATATATACCTAGTAAAGAAATTATAGGATTGAATGGCAGGTCTATTTTTAGAACTCTTAGTACTCTTCAAACATCCTTCCAAAAGGAACGTATTAGTGTGCATTCCCACCAACAGTGTAGAAGTGTTCTCATTTCTCCACATCCATGCCAACATCTCTGCTTTGGGGATTTTGTCATGTGGGCTAATCTTATTGGAGTTAGATGATATCTCAGGGTACTTTTGATTTGTATTTCTCTGATGATTAAGGATGCTGAGCATTTTTTCATGTGTCTGTAAGCCATGCACCTGTCTTCTTTAGAGAAGTTTCTCTTCAAGTCCTTTGCCCACCCTGAGATGGGATCATTTGTTCTTTTCTTGCTAATACATTTGAGTTCTAAGTGGATTCTGGTTATTAAACCTTTGTCAGAGGCATAACTTGCAAGTATTTTCTCCCATTCTGAGGGCTGTCTGCCTGCTATATTTACTATGTTCTTAGCTGTAGAGAAGCTTTTTAGTTTGATCAGGTCCCAGTAGTGTATTTTTGATACTGCTTCAATTGCCTGGGGAGTCCTCCTCATAAAATATTCACCCAAGCCAATTCCTTCAAGAGTTTTCCCTGCACTTTCTTTAATATTTTGATAGATTCATATCTTAAGTTTAAATCTTTAATCTGGTGAGAGTCTACCTTACTTAATGGTGAGACGTGTGGGTTTAGTTTTAGTCTTCTACAGGTTGCCAGCCAGTTCACCCAGCACCATTTGTTAAATAGGGAATCTTTTCCCCACTGAATGTTTTTAATTGGCTTGTCAAAGATCAAGTAATAGTAAGTAGCTGAATTCATCTCTTGGTTCTCTATTCTGTTCCAAACGTCTACCTCTCTGTTTTTGTGCCAATACCATGCTGTTTTGATCACTATCAATTTATAGTAGAGTCTCAGGTCTGGCAGCGTGATTCCTCCTGCTTTGTTTTAATTTCTGAGTAATGTCTTGGCTATTCGAGGTTTTTTCTGATTCCATATAAAACGAAGTATTATTTTTTCGAGATCTTTAAAATATGACAATGGAGCTTTGATAGGAATTGCATTCAAATTATTTATTGCTTTGGGTAGTATAGGCATTTTAACAGTGTTGATTCTTCCCAGCCATGAGCATGGTATATTTTCCCATTTGTTAACATTTTCAGCTATTTATTTCTTAACGTTTCATAGTTCTCTTTATAAAGATCTTTCACATCCTTTGATAGGTAAACTCTCAAATATTTCATCTTCTTTGGCAGTATTGTGAAAGGAATAGAGTCCTTGACTGTTTTTTCAGTTTGGCTATTATTGGTATATATAAAGGCTACAGATTTATGGGTGTTGATTGTGTACCCTGAGACATTGCGGTATTCCTTGATCACTTCTAAAATTTTGTAGTAGAATCCCTGGTGTTTTCCAGATATACAATTATATGATCTGCGAAGAGTGAAAGTTTGATCTCTTCTGACCCTATGTGGATAAACTTGATTGCCTTTTCTTACCTGATTGCAATGTCTAAAACTTCTATTACAATGTTGAAGAGCAATTTCTTGTAATATTTGTTAAGGATTTTTTGAATTTCTGAGAGGTCTGTTGTTATTTCATCTTTACCATTTCTGATTGATGAAATGAGAGATTTAACCCTTTTTTTCCTAGCTGGGTTAGCGAAAGGTTTATCTATTTCATTGACCTTTTAAAAAAACCAACTTTTTGATTTATTGATCTGTTGTATAATTCTTTTGTTTTCAATTTCATTTAATTCTGCTCTAATTTTGGTTATTTCTTTTCTTCTGCTGGGTTTGGGGTCGGAATGTTCTTCCTTCTCCATTTGCTTAAGATGTCCCATTAAGTTGTTAACTTCCTCTCTTTCTGTTTTCTTGATTAAGGCTTGAAGGCCTATATATTTCCCTTTTAGGACTATAAATTTCCCTTTTAGGACTACTTTTGCAGTATCCCAGAAGTTCTGATAATTTGTGTCTTCATTGCCATTTTGTTCCAAAAATTTGGTAATTTCCTTCTTAATCTCGTCTATGACCCAGCTATCCCTCACCATAAGGTTATTTAGCTTCCATGTTTTTGTATGAGTATGCAGATTCCTGTTGTTATTGAGTTCAACTTTTATTCCAAGATGTTCAGAGAAGATGCAAGGAATAATTTCTATTCTTTTAAATTTGCTGAGGTTAGACTTGTGAACTAAGATGTGATCAATTTTGGAGTATGTTTCATGGAGTGATTAGAAGAATGTATATTCAATTTTATTAGGATGAAATGTTCTGTAGATGTCTGTTAAATCCAATTGTTGAATCATTAAGTTTAAATCCAAAATTTCTTTAGTTAGCTTCTTTTTGGAGGATCTATCCAACACTGCTAAAGGAACATTAAAATCTCCAACTACTGTGGAGCTGGAGGAAATCAAGTTACTCAAGTCTATTAGAGCTTTTCTTATAAATTGAGGCACATTCTGCTTGGGTGCATAAATATTAATAATTGAAATCTCATCATATGGAGTAGTACCTTAATTGAAATCTCATCATATGGAGTAGTACCTTTAAGAAATATGAAATATTCGTCTTTATCCTTCTTTACTTTGGTTGGTTTAAACCCTGTTGTATCTATAGATAAGAATGAACACCTGCTTTTTTCTGTTTTCCATTTGCCTGGAATATAGATGACCATCCCTTCACCTTGAGTGTAAATTTATCTTTTAAGCTAATATGAGACTCTTGTATGTAGCAGATATCTGGCCTGAGTTTTTGTATCCAGTCAGCCTACCTATGCCTCTTTAGAGGACAATTTAAACCATTCAAATTAATTGAAAATAATGATAAATCTTTAGAAAGTCCAGTGGACATTTTTAATCCTTTCATCACTGTGAAAGATGAAATTTGATAAAAAGTTTCTGGGTGAGTTTACTTTTGTGGTGGAGGCTTGCGCTGGTCATTGTGAAGGATAGGTCAGAGAATATCCTGGAGAGGTGGTTTATTCATAGCAAATTTCTTCAACATGTGGATGTCATTAAAGTATTTAATTTCTCCATCATAAATGAAACTCAGTTTAGCTGGATACAGGGTCTTGGGTTGAATCTTATTTTGTTTTAGGAGATTAAAAATTGATGACTATTCTCTTCTAGCTTGAAAGGTTTGATCAGAGCGATCTGCATTTACTCTAATATTCTTCCTCTTGTTGGTAATGGATTTCTTATGTCTGGCTGCTTTCAGAATTTTCTCCTTCATATTAACTTTAGTGAAGTTAATTATGATGTGCCTGGGGGATGTCTAATTTGGGTTGAGTCATGCTGGGATTCTGAAACTGTCTGCTATCAGAATTTCAGAATCTGTTGACGTGTCTGAAAATTTCTCTTTCATAATCTCATAAAGAAGAAACTCTGTGCCTTGTGACGCCACTTCATCGTTTTCAGGTATCCCTATAAGGGAAATACTGGTTTTCTTTGAGTTATCCCAGAGCTGTCTGAGAGAATGATCCATTTTTGCCTTCCATTTCTCTTCTTCTTTGGAAGTTTGGGAACATTTGAAAGCTTTGTCTTCCATTTTAGAAATTCTTACTTCTGCTTGCTCCGTTCTGTTACTGAGAGATTATACTGTATTTCTCAGATCTTTGAGGGCTTCAACTTCTTGTCTCAAAATCCTTGTCAAAATGTGTCAAAATCCTTGGTCATTTTGTCTTTGAATTCATTGAATACTTGAGACATCATTTTGGCCATCTTCTGGATTACTAATGGAATTAGTAGATGAAATTCTAATTCCATCTTTTCCTCTATTCTGCTGATCTTATTTGCTATCCAGACTCTGAATTTGATTTCTGACATCTCAGTCATTTGCTTATGCAAGGGATCTTGTGCTGTATCTACCTTGTTGGTCCTTGGGGGAGTTGATCTACTCTGATTATTTATATTGCCAGAGTTTTTCTGTTGATTCCATCTCATGATTATTTTTCACTATTGCCTATGACCATCCTCAGAGTTGGGGAGGTCTATTTTACATATTGTTATAATCAATAATAAGGAGAGAAACACCTACATTAAGGATGGGCAAAATGTCTAAATGGATACTTGACAGAAGAAGATGCAGGAATGGGCCTGAGAAGCTGCTCAGCCTCAGTCATGCAGGAAATGTAAATTCAGACCACAGCGTGACCTGCAGTGAACTGGACTCTCAGAGGGCTGAAACCCGAGAGGCTGACAATATGGAGCCCAACACAGGTGGAGGGACTGGGCCCAGCTAAACAGAATCAATGGGACCCATCTATATCCTTATCCATCCATATCCACACATACACACACACGTAACTAGTTACTTATTTATGAATTCATTTATAAAATGTTGAACGAGTGTGGTAATAGTGCACTTTCTCGGGGTATTCTCCGTCTCAAAGGAAGAGGTATCAATATTTCTCCAATAAATGTTAGCTTATTATGTTTTTTTGTAACATCCTTTTTTCTTTTTGTTGTGTCTATTTAAGGAGACGTTCTGATGTACACAGTGAAATGGTTACTACAGTCAAGAAAAGAACACATCCATCCTCTCACACAATTACCTTTTTAAAAATCATAACTGTAGCACCTACTGTCTGCTCTCAGCAGATTTGGATATTTGGCACAATATTATAACCGTAGTTCTTGTCGTATCTTGGATCTCCAGACGTATTTGTGCTCTGTACTCTGACCAACTTCTCCCCACTCCTCTCCCTCCTGCCCATGCCCCATTCCTGAACTCACTTTATTGTTTCCATAGTCAACTATTCTTTCAATTTCAAATGTCAGGGAGACTGTGCAAGCATCTGTCTTTCTCCGTCTGACATATCTCACTGAGCATAATGTTATTCAGTTTTATTATCCTTTTTCTCTGAGGAATTTAAAAAATGAAACAATTTCATAATCAAATAATTTTTCTTGAATTTGAAAATCTGGAAATAGGCAAAACTTGTTACCCAGAGGGAAACAAATAGACGTGAATGCCAAATACATACAACCTCTGCTTGTGGATGTTTTTCTCCTCTACTTAACAAACTCCTTTCTGAGCAATTGTGAGTGTTTATAACATATGAAAATATGAAGTGTTTCCACTCATGTCCCCTAAAGAAAACTCAATCTTATCTGTGTAAGCCAGGAAATGCCCCATCTAGCTTAACTCTTTCTTCATAACTTGAAATGTTCCCTTCCAAGTCATGCAGTGACAGGACCAGATCTTCTGGCCGACAGTGTCTTGCACACTAACTAAAGAGAACGTGCTGTGCTTGAACTGAAGATGGGTATACACTGCCACCAAAATTCACCCCACTCCTCGGACACCATCAGACTAGGGAGCCGCTCTATCCTCTATGCCAAGTCCTCACAGGGCTCAGTTCACATCACACAGAGGCCCCCAGGATACACTGTGTCCACCGAACTCTGCCCTCCCACATGCCCATCCCCCTGCACAAACTAGACCCCTTCCCACACCCACTTTGGGTTTTGGAGTAGATGGTCCCCTTTTGTTTCACAAGGCTCAGTTTACCCATTCCCAGGGTCCCAGGTGAAACGTCTCTTCTCTCTAGAGGCTGTCCCTCACCCCTCTGTCCCTGCTTCCCTCAACGCTCCTGGCCTAATCTCTTCCTAGCTCACCATCACTCAAGGTCACACCTGGGGGGTTTGCAGCCTGCTATTGCTGCGTCTTAACACTTGGCTTAGATGTTTGCTAAGTATCTGCAGAACAAGCGTGTGACTGTGTGATTTCCCACCCAGCCCTGCCCCCTGTCACCTGGCCACTCAAAGATGCTTAGTACCCTCCCCACAGCAGTAAGGAGCCACTCGCTCCTGATAAAACACCCAGAATGAGGACTGGGTGCAGAGGCCTCCCAGGTCTCAGATGCCCCTGTGGGATAGAACACGTGTCCCCGTGTTTCATGATGAACTCCTTCAGGTTCTCTGGCTTTTGTCTTCAGGGAAGCAGGGGGCTCAGTCCTGGGAAGGGCAGAAAACCCCACCCGGGACTCTGCCTGGCCTCTTGCTGGTGGCTTGTTCCCCGCTGGGAAGGGCTCACCTGGTCTTTTCACAGAAAGCAACGCCTGTGTTCCGAGGACCTTCGGATGCAAGGTTTCTGAAAAGGCTTGCTCACCTTACTTACTAATTAAAGGGAAGCCACGTTTTTCCCCTAGCTGGTCCCTGGAGCCATACCACCTGGCTACTTGATAGTCACATGCAGATTGGGTTACGCAGCCCCGCCGGTAACGCCGTTGTGGCGATGATTGAATCGACAAGGCTGAGTGACTTGGGGAAAATATTTTCCGATTGGACTAAACTGTTGGCGGCCTGCTCACCATCACGCTTGTTTTTATGATGAAAAGGGACATTATTTCTGCTTCTAATGATGGCAGCTCCAGAAATGGTGAGTAAAGTGGGTGTGGGGAGTGGAGACATGTCTGAGAGACGTCTCTCAATGCTGCTATGTGGCCTGTCAGCCGAGCCTGTGTGGGAGGGACGTGCTCAGTCAGGCTCCATCTTTCAGAAAGTGTTTTTCTGTTTGTTCTTGTCCTTTTTATAGAGATAATCTGCATAATTTACCACATGCTGATGGTAAACTCAAGTATTAGCAAGAATCACAGCCTGAAAGGGCTCAGTGTGGTCTTGCCAGCTCTGTAAGATGCTTTTCAAAACTATTCTTGTTGAAATGAAATCAGCATTTTTAGGACAAAACCCTTACTTAGATTTTACTACAACTGTGTGAAACAAAGTTTACTTTACACCGCTTGGTTGTTTTCTTGGGAATTCCAAACACTACAACAGGTAGCTGTAAAGGAAATAAAAGCGGATGATCTAAGTTATCTGTGTGAGTGCTGGTCAGAGCCTCGGTAGATCTCAGCACCCGGGAAGCAGGCTCCTAGAGAGCCAGGCCTGATGCCTGGGACTTAATTGGGGACATTCTGCCATTTCCTCGCTCCCTTTGCCCCCTCAGAGTTATAAGTAGTAACTTGGAAAGGCCTCTGGCCTGTTTGGCATTGGACAGGTGGAAAGCCCCTGCAGGAAACAGCCCCGTGTCGCTCTGCTGCAGCCCGAGGTCCCTGGCCACTCCTTACTTCTCTGTGTCAGGGGAGGACTGGGCACTGGACCTCCCAGATACTTTCATCCTTAATTAGGTCACACCCAAATGAGCCAGGAAAGGGCTGTGTTTACGGGAAGCCACTCTTACGGTGTCTGATTGCCCCTTTCCTGGTGCCATCTACATTTTGGGACTCAGACCTTATGTGAGTATCGATACTAGTTATGCTTATGGTAGCTGTACCCTGGGTGTAGACAAAGAATTGAGTTTATGTGGGACAGTTAGAAACAACTGCAAAAAAGAGGTGGGAATTGCTTTGAAAGTAACTATCTTCTGAAGAATAATGGCACAGTAACTTCTAAGTGGTACAAGAGCGCCTCTCTAAAGGTATGCTGTTCGCTTGGGTTGATTGAACAAAGAGAATGTCATCGTCTGGGTGGAATTGGTGATTTTTCGCTAACTCTAGAAGCTTTTCTGTTATCTTCCCTGGTTCAGACAAAAATGCATTCTCGCCAGACGTGAGTTTTTGGTTAATTGACACTGAATGCACTCCTGGTGGATTGTCGATTTTCAAAGATTTAAAATATGACAACGATGCATCTGAGGCTGCAACTGTAAAAGCAAAACAAATGCCTCTTGCTCTTCCTGGGCCAGGATCTGGAGGTGGAGCCGAATCTCAGAGGTCCTGAGATAGTCACCATGGGGGAGAACGACCCGCCTGCTGCTGAAGCCCCCTTCTCCTTCCGATCGCTTTTTGGCCTTGATGATTTGAAAATAAGTTCGGTCGCACCAGGTAGGTGGAACCAGGAAGGACCCTGTGACCTCTGCCCCCACCCTCATCTAGATGAGGACTGTGGCTGAGTATCCCTGCTGGGGAATCTCTAATAAAGGGTGCTTGACCCGTGTCCACTCTCTCTCTTACAGAAAGGGGTGGCACAGGCCCTGCCCGCGTCTGCCACCAGTTCACTCCTCTTTTGCTGGTCACTTTTGTAAATGTTATAAGCACCACCATTTTAAGTGTCCTTGCGGGTAGGAATTTGTGCACGTCTGCGTAGACATTTTAGGATAGATTCCTAAAAAGGATTTGGCAGGTCGGAAACATCATTCTTATCTGAGCTTTCTGTATAGATCTGAGTTTACACGATCTATTCCCCTGTGGACTGTGGGTGGAGCGCCCATTTCCCTTCACTTTGCAGGAGCCACTGTGAAGCTGGTATATAGCATTTCTAATTCATGTGTTTCTCGTTTCCAGAAAGGTAGAGAGTTCTCTAACAGCTGTGCTGTTTTATCACTTGCCTTCCTTCTTGGAGAGATGCTGTGCGTTTCACCTCTTATGCCAGGCAAGCCCCCAGGGCAGGGCAGAGGAGAGGGAAACCAGGCAGAGGAGCGGGGCGCAGAAGGAAACTGATAGAGTTTCCGATGAAGCACCAATCTTTGAGTCTATAATCTGGAGTCATTTCGTAAATCTAACTTCGATACAGAGCAGCTGACTGAGAAAAGGTCATTCTTAGGGATCCGTTTGAGTATTAGGAGTGAAATGGAGGTGGCCGTGTCCTTAGAAAAGGATGTGGGGTTGACACATGTTCCTTCCAGGTCAGGGTGGGGCGTACAGGTGGGGAAGGGATGCGTCTCTGCTGAGTCCAGACCACGGGTGGGCTGTCCTGAAAGGGCTCAGCCTCTGACCCTGAGTTCATTATCATGGTGTCATTCATTCATGACACATTTTTGTCAAGGGGTACTGTGTGCCCTGTGTTGTCCCAGGCACTGAGAAACATAGCCTGGACAAACCACGTGGCCCATCAGTTCTAACACAGACTCGACTCCTCGCTCCACTCTGCGCCCTCCGGCCTCTGCATCCTGATGGGTTCCTCCTCATCGCCCTTCCACTCCTCCACCTCCCCGACCTTCTCCCGCTGTCCTCTCTCCTCCCATGCCCTTCTTACTGTTTTTGTCCTCAGATTCTCTTTTCTTTAGGCAGCCAACAATGATACTGATCATTTCCTAGTCACAGTCGTTATTGCCAGAGGGGGAGGTGGTAGGATTCCAAAGATAGCTGTGGAAAGACCATTCTCCTGCTTCGCACAGCATGTCCCGCGCTGGGAGGAGGGGCAGGTGCCAGCCCCCACGTCAGGGAACTTCTCTCCCCTTTCTGGACCCCACCCATCCTAATTTTTAATGAAGACAATCTAGGTATAGATGTATTTTAGGATTGATTAGGGACTTTATGTGAAGTGGTCTGTTGTTCCTGAGAGGAAAGATACCAGTGCAAAGTCCCCTGGCTGCCCTGAGAGGCTTATTCTTTGGGTCATCTTATTATTCCTTACATTTTATTTTTCACCAAATCTGCCTGGTTCTGAAGGCAAGAACTGGGAAGGGTCTGTGATGTTTCCCTACTTGCAAGCATAAAGTTGGTCTGCCACAGTTTCACGGGGGCTGGGAGAAGATGCGAGACTCCTAGGTCAGAGACACAGCACAGCAAACGGTGTGAGTGTCCGGTCTGTGCCACTTGTCCTGTGTCCTGCAGCCCACAGAGGCCTGTGGGGCAGCCCGCATGTATGTTATACAGGCCATCACAATGGAGTAATGCAGATGAGGGAAGCTTCCCCTGTACAGTGGGGCTGCGAGCAGACTTTGTGGACTCTGCTCTGGAGGAAGACATTACTAATGTCTTTGTTAACCTGGACAGTCAATAAACCTGCCTCTTGCTTCAGAGAGGGAAACTATTTGTCTTGTAAGGCTGTTTGCTGTACGCACATCCTTGGTGAGGTGATCTAAACAAAGGTCCATAGAGACCCATAGAGACGGTCTGCCAACTTGCTGTCCCTGTGACCCCTCCAGGAGACCCAGTGCTCCCTCTGCTGGATCCTTGTCTGCAGGAAAGGTCCTTTCTTGGTAGCTGGAGTGCCTCTTCACCTCTGTATTGGTGTCCTAGGGCTGGTGAAACAAAGTCCCCCAAACCGGGTGACTTAAAACAGCAGAAGTGTATTCTCTTTGGTTCTGGAGGCCGGAAGTATAGAATCCAAGGTGCCAACAGGGCCAGGCCCCCCAACACCCGGAGGGTCCTTCCTTCCACTCCTGGCTCTGGCGATTTGCTAATTATCTTGGGCTGGGAGGCGCCTCGCCTGGATCTCTGCTGCCATCCTCACAAGCTGTCTTCTCCCTGTGTCTCTTCCTATTATCTTCCCTCTCTGCTCAAATTTCCACTTTTTATAAGTGACCCAGTCTCATGATTGGAGACCACTCTGACCCTCAACCCAGCTCCAGGAAGATGGTGGAGTGAGGAACTAGGAGTTAGGAGATCAATACATCTTTCAGGGGGACACCATTCAGCCCGCATCACCACCCCTAACCCAGGATGGGCAGAACTGGGTCAGAGGTGCAGAAAGTGACCAGAACTTCAGAGCACGTGCCTTTTGTTGGGAGGCGATTTCCTTCTGGCTGGGCCTGTCTGCATAGCGGGCGAGGGAGGGCGCAGCGGTGAGTAAGGGTCACGCTACTGAGGCTGAGCAGCTCTCTGGTCTCCCCCTCTTTGCTGTTCAGATGCAGATGAAGTCGCTGCACAGATCCTGTCACTGCTGCCACTGAAGTTCTTCCCAATCATTGTCGTTGGGATCATTGCGCTGATATTAGCACTGGCCATTGGTCTGGGCAGTGAGTACGATTCATTATTTAGTAGGGTCTCAAATACCTACTGAAGTGATTAAACTTTCATGAGCGTGCCCTCACCCCAGCATTCCGCTGTGGCCCAGCCATAATTACTGGAGGCAAAATCCTTTGGTTTGCTGACTTTGAGTTTGATTTGCCAGTGTGAATGTAGAGCCAGGCTGGGGCCCAGCAGAGGCGGTTGGCTGAGCTTGGAGCTTAGTCACCAAGGAGCCTGCCTGGTTAGAAGTATCCAAAGGCAGCGGGTGAAATAGGATCCTAGGGTGGGAAGGGGGGGCACTGGCCTCAGCGAGGAGACAAAGAGGCCCATTCATGTGGCGCCAGGCGCACCGGATATTGTTACGATAAGGTGTGTGTGTCTTTAGAGAAAGTGGGTCATTTGATGGAGGGTCTCTCATAGGAAACAATTTCTCTTTCAAATAACTGGATCACAGATCAGTTTAGTTTGCCAGCTGCGTGGGCCACAATTTACTCACTTCCTGCCCAGGCTGAGAGAAAACAGGTGGCCCAGCCTTGCCCGGTCAGGACTCCCTGCCATGAAGTTTCTCCCTCAACCTTAAACCCTCCAGAGTCTAAACTGACCTTGAGTTGTGGCTCCCCAGCCAGGCCACTTACTAAGATGAACTGAGTAAGATCATCTCGTGAACTGAGATGAAGAACTGAGTAAGATTCCTAGCGGCCCCACCCCTTGGAACTCAGAACAGAAACCTGGCTGGAGGAAATAGGCGGCTGGTGGGTTGCGATTTCAGGACAGGCTTCATTATCGATGGCCGTACTCACTGTGTGCGGCAGGTGGGCAGTTGCTCGTGTTGTGCACTGAGACGTGCCTCCCTTTTCTCAGTCCACTTTGATTGCTCTGGGAAGTACAGGTGCCGCTCGTCCTTCAAGTGTGTTGAACTGACAGCTCGATGTGACGGGGTCTTGGACTGCAAAGATGGAGAGGATGAGTTCCGCTGTGGTAAGGTCCTTGGTGTGGCCAGCCCTGGCCCTCCCACCTGTGGGAATGGGTCCTAGTTGCCATCAGCATGTCCTCTCCTCCCCTGGGATTCAGCTGCCACTCACCCCAAGAGATGCTGGGCCGGGCGTTCAGGGAGGGCCCCGACGTGGAGCTCAGTTCACTTGGGGGATGATGTGTGCAATAAGCTGGGAGCGCCACGAAGTCCCGGGGGGTGCAGACAGTAAGAGCTCTCCCTGCCCGGCTCGGCCGAGGACGGTTTGAGCCTGTGGCTTGGGGCTCCTCCGGCCACTCATGGGACTTTCTCCCTGTGCACTGGGCAGTCCGGGTGAGCGGTCAGAGCGCCGTGCTGCAGGTGTTCACAGCTGCTTCGTGGAGGACCATGTGCTCCGATGACTGGAAGGGTCACTATGCAAAAGTCGCCTGTGCCCAGCTGGGTTTCCCCAGGTAAGCTGGAGGATGTTTCCAACCCAGGGTGAAATGCCGAGAGGGACGGCAGTGAGGCAGCTGGTACTGCTGGGGGCCTTGACTCGTCTCCACGTCCCCTCCTTGTGGCCACCCTGCGGGGCTCAACATCCTCCTCATTTCACAGATGAGCAAACCAAGGCCCAGACAGGCTAAGGGACGCGCTCAAGCCCACGGGAGAGATGCACACACACGTGGGGGTCCTCATGGCAGGCAGGACCCTGGGTGCAGATATGCAATAAAGCACTTCGAAGCTGCTTCTCACTCTTTCGCTTACCGAGCAGCTTCCCAGACACTGTCCGCATGGTTCTAGTGGTCAGGTCAGCGTCCCTGCAACCTCCCCAGGAACCCCACGGGCCAGTTGTTAGAAGTCAGAAATGTAGTGAAAACAGTCATTCCAAACACTTGCTCAGCAGCATGTGGGAGAGAGAACCATTGCGTGGGTGTCGCACTTCCCAATATTTGGTGTAGCCTGTGCGAACTTTTGCACTGAAGTGACACATTTTTGCCCAGATCCAGCACTTTTCCTTGCCTGGCTCCTTCCTCTGACCCTCTCACGACACTGTCCTTGCTGCCCCTTGCTTATGATCTGGGAGCTCAGGGCAGGCCAGCTCTGCACCCTGCTCTGTGCCCACAGAAACGGGGTCATGAAAGCCACACTGCTCTGACTCCTCCGGGGTCTCAGCTCTCAAATGTGATGCGTCACATTCTCAGCTGTCTTCCTCCAAAGCTGGCGAAATGCCCCCCGCCCATGTCCCTGAGACCTGCCTCCCTCTCACTCCATGCCAACTTGGACTCAGACATCAGCTGTGTTCAAGGACAGGGACAGCAAACCACTCATACCAGCACCTTCGAGACTTATGTCACTCCTCAGAGCAAATAGAGGTTTACTCACATCCACACAGATACACACACGACTCACACAGATAAACACACACACAGCACACATATACACACATAGACACACACAAACACACAGACACACAGAGGCACACACAAACATACCCAGACACACACAGGCACTCAGACACAACCAGCTGTGCACGGCCAAGAGCTTTCTCGTTCGGCACGTCTGTTCCCTGCCCAGCCTGTCTCTCGGATCTATGGGGAGGGCCCTTCTCCCTCCTCCTTCCCGGCTCTGCCCTGGAGCAGCGCCCACCCTCCCACCCCCCAGGCAGAGCAGGCCCCAGGACCCTCCACTGTGCTGTCAGAGCAGCTCAACCAGCCTCTCTCCCCCCACCCCAGCAGGCCCACTCAGGATTCGGGGCCCTCCTAGTGGTGGGGGCCACTCTCAGGTGCTCCTGCACCCGCCCAGACCCCAGGGTGCCCCTTTCCAGAAAGCCGCCTGCCAGCCCCCACCCCGCCTGTTTCTCTGGGGGCAGATTCACTCCCTCCTACCTGAGGGCTCAGTCTCTAAGACTAACTTCTCCCTATTTTGCTTATCCCCCTGAAATTCTTCTTTAATGTTCTCTGCTCTGGTACATCCTATGTCAGACATCAGTGACTTAAAACACAAGGACCAAAGCACTGCCATGCCCGGGGACCTGGGTTCAGACGCCCATGTGGGCTCCACCACCTTACGTCCTGTGTGCCTGTTTCTTCCTTAGAAGAACGGTGACATGGAGCCGCTCGGGAGGGTCCTGGGTTCAACTGACCTTGTGTGTGTGGGCGAGCCTGCGCCTGGGAGCACACTGTGGTGTGGCTGTGCTTGTGGTTGTAGTGACCCACAGCGAGACCTGGACAGCTACTGGGCTCCAGCTGGCTCATTTGACCTGCCTGGGAGCACACTGTGGTGTGGCTGTGCTTGTGGTTATAGTGACCCACAGCGAGACCTGGACAGCTACCTGGCTCCAGCTGGCTCATTTGACCTGCCACTCGCACCAGGGCCCGGCTGCCCAGAGACGGGCGGCTCTTTCTCTCGGGTTCCTGCGTGTCAGGAGTCCAGCAATCCCCTGCCAGTCGCACTGCTGCCTCTACCCTGGTTCCCTCCACAGTCCAAGGTGGCTGAAGGTGTATGCCTCACCCCCCACCCTCCAGCGCGTAGAGTGCCCTGGTGAAATCCTGCTGATAGGCTGGCATGTGGGCTGGCAGAGCAGCCCGCTGTGGTACGCTGTGTTCATTCCATAAAGAAAGGGGAAAATGCCTGCTGACTCACCACCTTCCATCTCTCGACTCTCCGAACACTTATTTGATGTTTAAAAAATTTCACAGACCCTAGGGTGGCACCTGTGGCTCAAAGGAGTAGAGCATCAGCCCCACATGCCGGAGGTGGAGGGTTCAAACCCAGCCCCCGCCAAAAAACTGCAAAAAAAAAAAAAACAGTCACAGCTCCTTCCCTACAGCCCTCCAGAGACCCGCTTCCTAGCACGTCACACACCTACAGGGTGCTGGCGCTCCCGGAAGTGCTTCCTACTGGTGTTCATCACCCCGGCACACCAGGAGGCCCCTTGCCCCCCAACCCTTATTTGGGGGTGTGCACATCTCTGCCTCATGCCCAGCTGACAGCACCACAGCTAGTTCTTCGTCCAGCTCTCCTGGGACTTGCTTCAGGCCACTCGAAGGCTGTTTTAGCCAATGTGTCGGGGCAGGGGCCCATCCCATGGCCTCAGAAAGTGGTCCCCCTGCTGTGTGGCTGCGACACGGGGGAGGAAGCGAGGCCGGGCCGTGGTGTGGGGGCCAGAAGGTGGAACATCCCAGACCGCACCAGGAGGGGGTGCCCAGCTGAGGCGAGGAAACTTCATTCTATTGGCAAAGGGAGACTTTGATGGTTTGGCTGGGACCCTGTGACATCCCCCAAGGGTGACCCCCGTGCTTCAAAGAGCAGATTTAACACATCAGGTCTGTGCTTCTAATGCGTTCACAGCTACGTCAGCTCTGACAGCCTCAGAGTGAGCTCCCTGGAAGAGCAGTTCCAGGAAGACTTCGTGTCCATCAACCACCTTTTGCCAGACGACAAGGTGACTGCCTTACACCACTCCGTGTACGTGAGGTGAGTCCTCGGGTGATGCTGTGATTGGTATTGGTCACCTGCTGGACGTGGGAGGCTGGAGAGGCACAACCTGGCCACAAGAGGCCCTGGAGAGCCTGCCACATCGTCCCTTGGGCACTCCGTGTCCACAGGGACCAGGATGTGGAGAATACCGGGGTGAATCCACATGCAAACGACACCATATGTGTTTCCATTGCATTGTCTCTTGCATCTTGTACCGTTAGCTAAATGAACTTTAGGAACACTAAACAGCCCATCTCACACACCACTTCACTCTTACCTGTGTGTTTGGCAATGACTGTGTGACCTCACTCTCATGGTTTGCTTTTTTTTTTTTTTTTAAGCATATCTAATCAATATTCAAGAGTGAGAGGAATAGACTTTATTTTCTTTTTTTACTCCAAGATTAGGTAAAAAAAAGAACGTTGCTCCATAGGCCTCAGATTTTGTTCATAAAACCTACTTTTTTCCCCCCCGCTTTAGGGAGGAATGTGCCTCGGGTCACGTGGTTACCTTAAAGTGCACAGGTGAGAGTTTGAGACACAGAAATCAAATCAAACAGAAGCAAGGGCTTGCCCAGATGCCTGTTCCCCCTCCTCCCGCAGCACCTGCCAGGGACTGCTCTGAGTCCCTTCCTCCCATGCTCCCCGTAGGGACTTGGTGCACCCCACCCTACTGGGGAGGGGGCAGTGTCAGCCTCACGTAACAGGTGAGGGACTTTCTCCTTACGTGTGTCCAGGCCTGGGCCTCTGGACACTGCTCCTGTTCCCGGTGGAAGGAGGGCAGAGTTCATGAGGAGGGGCTCAGGTCTGCAGAAGCCAGGGAGGCGCCATTAGCACCTGTGGCAATGAGGAACTGGCTGACACGCTGTGTGTTGTCATCACCAGGGGCGGGCATGGGTGCTGTCAGCACCGGCCACTGCAGGCCGCTCAACCCACTCTTTGCTCTGATGGCCTCTTCCCACCGTACCCTCTGCCATGCCAGGAGTTCCCTCTTGAGTCTGCACCACCGCTGCCCCAGAGTGCCTCATTGCAGTGCTCACCTGAGACTGCCAAGAGCTCTGGGCAGGTGGCAGTGACCCTGGGGAGAGAGAAACAGGTCCCCCAGGAAAGCCTGTGGGGGCCATTGCTCTCCTCCGCAGTCTGTGGTCTGAGAAGAGGCTACAGCTCCCGCATCGTCGGTGGGAACGAGTCTGTGCTGTCGCAGTGGCCCTGGCAGGTCAGTCTTCAGTTCCAGGGGTACCACCTGTGTGGAGGCTCTGTCATCACCCCACTGTGGATCGTCACCGCTGCACACTGTGTTTACGAGTGAGTGCCCCTGAACTTGACCTCGCAGGCACGGCTACTGTACTGTGGGTGAGCACAGCAGATCTGTCACCACCAAGTGACATCTGGGAGAAGAGGCTGCCCCTCTCCCCGAGGCCTGTCACATCAGCTGGTAGTGACTGGTGACCCTAAACTCATTTTAAGGATTTTAGATCCATAGCTCATACAAAAAAGTGTGGACTAAAGAGAAAAATTGAGCTTTTAAAGAATTAAAGTTGGTTTTCTTCAGAATCTCACTGAAAACTACAGCCTGGACAGGGCCTGCAGAGCAGTGCTGTCAGACTGGCTGGCTCCGTGTGCCACCCCAGCTCACACGGGGGCTGTGCAGGCTCCACACCTGCAGATCATATTTGAAACGTGTCTGGTTATAAGGTAGCTGAGGTACCTCTGTGGTCAGCCCCAGATGCACAGTCACCAGCCCCATCAGGCATTACATCACATGTAGAAAATGGTGAGGCTGAGCTCAGCCACCTTTGAAGCGTGCAGGGATTCCAGCAGGAGATGGGGGGCCGGGCCATGTCCCGTTTTATCTCCAGAGCATTTTCCCAGAGAGCTGCACCTGCTCAGGGTCAGGGCTTTTGTGAGATTATGCAGGCCGGCAGAGTGAGCAGACGTGGATCTTAGACTCGCAGGAGGTAGGACAGGAGGAAGGAGGCTCTCAGGCAGGGGTCCATCAAATAAGAGGACCTGTCCTTCTCGCAGCTACTTACGGCAGGCTAGGCCATGGCTGAGACAGGGTGAGGTGGTACAGGGTGGGCTGGTGGGTGCCTCTTCTTATGCCTGCAGGAGCTTAGAGTGCAGGAAAACACAGCAAGGACCTCTACTCACAATGGCTCACCCTCTTACTTTTACCTCTTTCTGTGTTGGTTGCTGTTTGATGGGAATGGGCCCTCCCAGACTCCCCCCTGCAGTTCTCTAATATCGAGAAGACCTTGGAGGGGGGAGAGTGAGGCCCATCCAAGAGATACATGGGTGTGGGTCTGTGTTTCTGAGGGCGTAGGAGCCAGGGTCTGATGTCCAGCATGGACAGGCAAGGCGATGGGGCCGTATTCCCACACTCCCAGGACACCTGGGGTCAGTGGTTGATGGCTGAGTTCCCAGCACTTGCCTCTTGCCTGTCTTGTTTCAGCCTATACCTCCCCAAGTCATGGACCATCCAGGTGGGCCTCGTGTCCTTGCTGGACAGCCCAGCCCCTTCCCACTTGGTGGAGAAAATCATCTACCACAGCAAGTACAAGCCAAAGAGGCTGGGCAATGACATCGCCCTCATGAAGCTGACCGGCCCACTCACATTCAACGGTATGCCTGGGTTTCTATGTGATTCCGCCGTTTTTCATTTGTTTTAAGAGAGTTGGTGATTGCTTGTTGAAGCATTTTTATGATGGCTGCTTTAAAATCCTTGCCAGACAGTTCTAACATCTGGTCCTTGTCGGTGTTGGCATTTATTCAATATCTTTTCTCACTAAAGTTGTCGTTTTCTTGGTTCTTATATGATAAGTAATTTTCAATTGTATCCTGGAATATATGGGTGTTATGTTAGCAGATACTGAGTCCTATATAAAAGTTCAGTGTCAGCAGATGGCCATCCTGTATTTTTTAATTAATTGATTGATTAATTT
This sequence comes from Arctocebus calabarensis, assembly GCA_963573935.1. Taxonomy (NCBI): domain Eukaryota; kingdom Metazoa; phylum Chordata; class Mammalia; order Primates; family Lorisidae; genus Arctocebus; species Arctocebus calabarensis. The sequence goes on along the minus strand of CAUYON010005266.1, from coordinate 14,690 downwards.
TTGGACAGAGTCTCCTTTTGTCACCCTGGGTAGAGTGCCATGACATCATAGCTCACAGCAAACTAAACTCTTGGGCTTGAGCAATCCTCTTGCCTCAGCTTCCCAAGTAGCAGAGGCTACAGGCATGCACCACCATGCCTGCCTAGTTTTTCTGTTTTCAGGAGAGACAAGGTCTCCTTCTTGTTCAGGCTGGTCTTGAACTTCTGAGCTCAAGCAATCTACTGGCCTTGTGGCCTCCTGGATTACAGGTGTGAGCCACCACACTAGCCTACCCTGCTTAGAGTCAGTTCATATATCCTGGCTTAGTTTGTTGGCTGTGCTTGCAATGAGAATTTAATTTTAACCTATGGGGTTCTGATTTGGTCCTGCCACCTTCTTCCTGCTGTTGCCCCCTGGGGACTTCCTCAGGCCAAACTTCCTGGTGCCTCCAGGTGCTGGAAGAGTCACTGCCTCAAGGGTGAAGAGCATGTCCCTGCCCAGTGCATGCTGTTTTGGGGTCCCCCTGCCAACGCCAGCCACCTGCCTGGTGTCTTCAGGTGGAAGGCAGAGTCTTGGTCTTGGCTGGGAAACAGCTTCCAGACTAGTAGCTGGCAGTGGCTGTAAATTGCCAGCAGCCCTGGCTCTTTTGAAGTACTAGGAAAGTTCTCTCCCTACCAGTGGCTGTGTTCAGCAGGCTCAAAATGGCCTTATTTCTAGTCTTGTTCTCTAGATGTTACAAAACCACCAGAAAAGCCACACTTCATTGCACCTTCAAACATTTTTGTAGATGCAAACAAAGCATTCTGAACCTCCTCTTAAATAATTTAGTTTCCTTTTCCTTCCCAAGGAAGATAGGCAGCTTGGAGAACAGGAGGGCACAAGAAATATGGCAAATTCTCCTCTTCCTGGAGCAGAATCCTGGCACAAGACTGGCCACAGGCTCAGTCTGGCAGAGTCATCAGAGGTTTATCACATGACACATGTAACATTTCCAGAGGAACAGAGAACTTGCTGCGGTGGGACAAGTGTGCAAGCTATTATTAATGATGTTTGATTATAGGAAAGGAGGTGCCAGCTCTTGCACTTTGATGAAAACTAAAATGAGTCCTTTTATTCCTTCTCCACTTCTCAATCACTGTCCTACCCAGAAAAGCTTAGCGCTGCAGAACGGGCCTGTGGCACTCGCATGATGCTCTGCCTTTAGGGGAGGTGCATGGGACCCAGCCTCCTGCACAGGCAAACCTGCCACCTGTAGATGCTTCAGCAGTGACAGGAACACTCACGGAGCCACATTCTGTAAAGCAATGCAAAGACCTGCAAGACCCGTGGCCCATCTGGCAAACACAGTTTTGCTGGGATATGTGCGCCTGTCACCTGGGCTGCTTCCTACTCTGATGGCAGAGCTGAGTGGCAGCTGCAGAGGCCGTGAAGCCTGCGAGGCCCTTTCCAAGACACTTGCGTCCATCTAGACTCCCTCTGTTTGTGGGCCGAGGGCTGTTCTGCAGTTTCCAGGGTTCAGGAGGCAGGTGGGCAAGGACCCTGCTATGCACTCACTGCCTTCAAACCTGGGCTGGCCTTTCCCTGGGAGGTAGTTTGTAGTCCTCAGAGATGCAAACTGATAATCACCCGAGCTCCCACTTCAGTTGAGTTGAGAGTTCTTATTTCCCTTTAAACAGAGGTGATCCAGCCCATCTGCCTGCCCAACTCGGAGGAGAGTTTTCCTGATGGAAAAGTGTGCTGGACGTCAGGATGGGGGGCCACTGAGGATGGAGGTCAGTGGCCTGAGCCTGAGAGCCCAGATCCCAGGGGAGGGGCCTCCTATGTCCCAATGTGAGGTGCCCTTGGGGAGCCCAGGCTTCCCAGCCAGGGTGTGTGTCAGCTGTTCACACACCAGCAGTGTTTGTGGGTCATGCACTGTGGCTCCATTGTCCCAGGACAGTGTGGAATTGCAGACCTTCTCAAGAAGGAGTTAGGCCATCGCCAACATGCCTGGGGCTTCTCTGTCCTCCCTGCCCTGCTGGCTGCTTGCCTGAGCTCTCTTTAGAAAGCAAGATTCGTGACTATGAAAGATTTTTTCTTTTCAAGACTTTAGAAGATGTTTCCCATGAAAATCAAGTAGGAAAAGCAACCAATGGGATGTTGCTGCTGTGACCATAACTGAAATTGTGATGTTAACAAGAACAGGTGCAGATGGGGTCTGTGCCACCCCTTCGTCAAGGTGGGCACAGATGCCGGGATGCTGAGGTTTTGTGTCAGTGGGAGACTCTTAGTCCTTGTGGCTGCCGTAACAAGTTATGGTGCCTCAAACCCATGGAGATTTATTCTCTCATGTTCCAGAGGCCAAAAGTCTGAGGTCAAGGTTTCTGCAGGGGTGGCTTCTTCAGAGGCTCTCAGGGAGAATCACTGTGTTCCAGGTCCAGCTCCTGGTGGCTCCAGTGGTCCTTGGCAGGCAGATCTGTCACTCCAGTCTCAATCTCCATCTTCATGTGGCTTCCCCCCTTGTCTCTGTGTCTCAAATCTCCCGTTTGTCTTTTAAATACAGTAGTCATTGGCTTTAGGACCCATCCTAAGTGCAGGGTGATGTGATCTTGAGGTCCCTGCCTTTACTGCACAGCAGGGCAGGTTGTACTCGGCAGTGGGGCGTAGGCACATCTGGGAGACCCACAGTTCAACCCAGGATAGGAAGTATAGTATACTATACTTAGTATAGGAAGGATAGGAAGGACAGGGGAGTATTTTCCTCCTGAGACACATTCAATGAGCCTGCCCCATCCTAAAGACACTCGGGGGCTCAGCCAGATGCTTGGGACTGCGGGGGCCAGCTTGCCACACTCTCACCAACACCCACGCGGTGCCCACCTGGCTCAGGGGACACACAGTTTGCCGTAGTTTGAAGCTCATGCGCTCAGCCAAGGCCAGTTCTGCGCTACTACGGCCGGCCCAAGGGTGTGTGGTGGGCGGGAGAGAACGTGACCTGCACTCCCTACCCCCTCGTGGCCAGTGCTCACAGGGTCTTGACAGAGACCACCCGCCCACCGTCATCCCAACTACCCTGGACTGGGGGTGGGCTGGGCCCTTTCTCCCAGGAGGTGTGGACCATCTGCAGGTCTCTCTTCTCTCTAGCATCTGCTCTGTCCCCACGGAAGGTCCCACAGCCCCTGTGTCTGTCTGCGTGGGGTCTGTCCTCATGGCTGGGCTCCTTCCAGCGGCTCAGGGCAGAGTCTGCGCCTGCCCTTCCACTCCTGGGCCAGGCCCTCTGACCTGTGGGCCAGCAGCACGGTGCTCTCTCGTCTCCTTCGACTCTGGTCTCTGCTTCTGTCATCTCATCTCTGGCTCTGGCTCTCCGGGGAGCCCTGTGGTCTGCTGGGGTCCACTCACACTGCTGATCTCCCTGTCTCAGATTTGTCCTCCGTCACACCTGCAGGTGTGAGGAACATAGTCACAGTTCCCGGGACTGGGAGGTGGATGTCTTTGTCGGGACACTTTTCTGCTGGCCACCCCAGGCACTCTGGGATGCTGACGACGTGGCCTTCACGAGCCTCAGCTTCCCTTCTGTCACCAGGGTTGTTCTGACAGCTGAATGCACTGGTGTGGGTCAGGCCCCTAACCTCACAGCCCCCTCCACCGGCACCTTAGGAAAGCCAGTGGCAGAGTAGCCCACACAGCTGCTCCGAGGGACAGAGTGCCATGCCGTGGACAGCCCTGGCCTGCATGTCCCTGGTGGGGCCTGGCCAACCCCACCATTGTGTCATTCATGCAGGGTGGCACTCTGCTGGTCCCTTTGCCCCTGGTCCTCAGCACGTGCCCTCTGCGTCCTGAGCTGGGCACCCTCCTCACTGCACATTCCCACCCCTGCTTCCAAGCAGGTGACGCTTCCCCTGTCTTGAACCACGCGGCTGTGCCTCTGATTTCCAACAAGATCTGCAACCACAGGGAGGTGTATGGAGGCATCATCTCGCCATCCATGCTCTGTGCAGGCTACCTGAAGGGCGGTGTGGACAGCTGCCAGGTAAGGGGCCCATGGGGAACTCTGGGACTCGTGGGGTGGGTGAGGCTGGGCATGTTGACTGGCCCTTAGGACAGGCCATTGCCAGTATGTCCCTGTGACTGGATGAAAAGTAAATTTACAGGGTGTGGGGAAGAAATTTGCTCAAGATATCGCTCTCTTTCCTGCCCAGCTGAGGCCAGTGTTTACCCAGCGTCCCTCCTCTGAGGTGCAGAACAGGGGTGGGGTCCTGCATGCTCCCCTCCTGGCCTGATGCTCAGAGTTTGCAGGGGCCCTACCAGGGTGCCGAGGGGAGTCCATGCATCCGGGCCTCTGGGAGCAACAGGGGGAAGGGCGCCATCACTACCCAACACTAGAGCTGCTCCCATCGCCAGGCAGCCAGCCCCCCTCGACCCCAGGGGCTCAGTGCCTAGAACCTGGTAGGAGACACAGGTGGAAGGATAAGCCCAGGGGGGATGGGGGAACCTCGTGCCTGGGAGTGCCAGCATCTGGAAGGCTGGTGGACACAAAAACAAAGCCATCCTCGAGCCCCAATTTCCCTCCCGTAACCTGGGTCCCATAACCTGGTTCATTCACTGTGACATTGTTGGGAAAGTCCTGCTGCCCCTTCAGCAGCCTATGTGGCAGTGGCTGTCCCCTGACCCTGCTCCCCTCCTGCCCCCAGGGAGACAGTGGGGGACCCCTGGTGTGTCAAGAGAGGAGGGTGTGGAAGTTGGTGGGAGCGACCAGCTTTGGCATCGGCTGCGCGGAGGTGAACAAGCCTGGTGTCTATACCCGCATCACCTCCTTCCTGGACTGGATCCACGAGCAGATGGAGGTGGGTGTGCGCCCTTCCCAGCTCATGCCGTCCTTGGCACGCAACTGCCAGCACCCTCTAAGTGTGCCTCTGGTCGCACAGTGAGTGACGGCATTGTGCGGTCGGTGGGCAGCGATTTGGTGATTCCTTGGGTTAGAAAACATCTGTGAGCACAGCTAATGCATGCCATGGCCCTGGCCGTGTGGCCCAGGCGCCCAGAGGAGGCTGGATGGGAGGGGTGGACCAGCCTCTCCAGGCAGGGAGAGGAGGAGGCAGCCAGAGAGGGGGCTCCCGTGGGGATAGGATGTGCTGGGTGTGCCTGTGTGTGTGAGGACAGGGTGGGTAGGGGCTGAGACAGTGGACGGGAGGGGGGGACCAGTGGGTAGGGCCCCTGCACACCTGCTGAGGAACTGCGGGGGGTGGAGGTGGAGCATCTCCAGTTGGGAGGCCTGGGAGGCTGTGCTGCGGGGGGCTACCTAGAGGGGTCTTTCAGGGCCCTAGTCAGTAAGGCTGGCCTGGCAGGACCCGAGCAGGCAGGGGAGCCCTGGGATAGTAGGAGAGCCCTGGACACCAGGAGAAGGGAGTGAGTGCTACAGCCCAGCAGAGTCCTGAGCGAGAGCCGGTGGGTGCAGAAGGGCAGGTGGTAACACTCAGCTCGGGAGCAGCAGAAAGCCTCGGGAGGGGCGACCCGGCCTCTGAGGCAGCCTCCAGGGGCACCTTCTACCTTCCTCTCGGGCACTCGGCAAACATTTGCTCCATTGATCTCCAGCTGAGTCTCACATCAGTCCTTGGAGCAATTCCAAACATGGCCAGGTCTTCACTTAACATCACTGATGGGTTCTTGGAAGCCTTGACTTTATGAGCAAATCGATGTACAGCAAGTCCTCAGATAATGTCCTTTCTTATAATATGATTTTGTTATAACACAGATGAGAAAAAAAATTGTTTCATCATACACCATTTCTCTTAGAGTCAAAGTTTCCAAGCAGCTATCAAGAACATGGATGAGTTCCTGGGTGGAAGTGCGCCAGGCTGGGAGGGGGGCATGAGTCTTACCGACCCCCAGCTGAGCCCTGCAGGACTCTGCAGAGTGGCATCAGTGGGTCCCAAACTTGGCTGCTTCTTAAAATGGAAGATTCCAGTATTCTTCTCTGCAGAGTCTGACTGGGAAGACTAGGGGAGGACCCTGGTGATAGCGGTGCTGGGGGACTTCAGGGGGCACCTTCAGAAACACTGGCCTGTGCCATGTGGCTCCCAGGGGGTTTTCAGAAATAGTTTCTAGGGTCCTGGTGAAGCTGTGGCTGGAGAGTGTCCATGATGTGACCCCTTTGGTGCCCAGAGAGCCACAGAGCCACCAGAGACCCCACGTCCGAGAGGGGTCCCCTTCCCGTGGTCCGCACTGCAGCTGCCCACTGGATGAGGCCTTCCCGGGCTCTGTGCCTTGGGGGGCCTTGTCCCGCATCTGCTGCTCAGCAGTGCCTTCACTCTGTGCGGCTGTCGTCCCCGTCTCTACTAGGGACACAATGCTGAGGCCTGGAGAGTTCACGTGGGGGCTTTGGAACCAGCTCAGGGCAGTGATGGATGGTGCAGAGGCGTTGCCAGTTGGAGGCTTTCCACATCGGTCTGGGGCCTGACAGAGCTGGCAGCCTCCCAATCAGATGCCACCTGTCCCCAGGAGAACAGCCTGACACCCAGGGCAAACTCAGGGGCCCACTCAGTGGTCGTGTTGGAGAGACGGTGGGAGTGCTAGGAATAATGACACCTCTCTTTCCATTTTAGAGGGACCTGAAAACTTGAACAGTGAGCAACAAGGCACCACCTTGGGCTCCTGTAGTGACAGAGACAGCTTGGTCCTCCCAGGACCCCTCGTGGGAATGTGGCCGTGAGCAGACAGCTTTCAGGTTCCACTTTCTGGTGGCAGCAGCAGCAGAGCCAGAGGAGGAGCCGCCCTCGCCCTGCACCTGGCCCAGCCTGCTTCTATCGCCACTGTGGGACCCTGGGCTAACATGACCTTGGTGCTTCTTTCTTGCCTTCACTAAGAGCAGAAGCAGGAGCCGCCCAGGTGCCACCTTTCCCACCTGTTCATTTGGCTTTTTCCCCAGGGGGCCATGCGAATCCCTGGGAGATGTGAGGCCATCCCACGACAAGTACCCAGCAACCACCTGGGGACAGGAGTGCGGGGGTCGTAGGTGTAGCCCTCCCATGTCTCCATCCCTAGGGACCAGAACAAACCCACGTCTGCCTCCAGAATATTCTTATGTGTGGGGAATTACTCTGTGAATGATCAGTTCTCAGGTGACTTGTCATTATTCCTTTGTAGCATTTTGTGCTTGACATATTATTGTTTCTTGCTTCCAAAGACTGCGCAGTCTCTTGACTCCCCCTTGTTGGAAGGCGCGCCGACTACTCCTGTAAGTTCAAATCCTAGGCTGAATTCCAGAAGCTCCATGGCTTGGCGCTCTCTTACACATGATGGATCTGGCATTTTTCTGTCAGAACAGGTTTCTCAGTAGATTAGAATTAACTCATATTCTACCCCAAGACTCAAAAGTTGAATAAGAAAAGACAAAGCACTGGGCTAAGACAGGACCACCATGCCCCATCCGGTGGGCACTGCAGGCAGGTAGGGTGGAGGTTATGGGTCAGCTTCAGCACAGACCAAAGGCTTCCCGGCCTCTGCACACCTGCAGGACTGGAGGCCTCTCCCAGTTGACCACCCATCTCTGGTCACACAGGTCACAGAGGAGGGTGACTTGGTGAGAGGTCGTTGGCCATTGTGCTGTCACAAATCAATTTATCAGAATATGAATCAGTTGTTTCTTGTGGCAACAAGGGATAAGATTAGTGTGTTTGAAAGAGAGAGCAGACCTGGGTGTGGGCGTGGGGAGGGAGTGGCTCCCAGGAGCTACTCTGGGACGGGGAGAGCTGAGGATACAGACAGGTAAGAGGATGCTGAGCAAACTGGCCGTGTGGCCGCTGGATTTGGAACCACCCTCCGTGTTGGAGTCAAGTCACTGATTTCTGTGTATGTCAGGAAAGGGCAAGACCATTCCAAAGGGCTTTTCCCCAGCCCTCCTTGAAAGCAGGCGTAGCTCACACACTGTGGATCCAAACCTTGAGAAGATGTGAGTTTTCCTATGCAGTCGCCCCAGAGACAAAGCAGGACAATGCGGTCAGTGGAAATGTACCGTGTTGTGGCTTTGCCTTTCTCTAAGAAACGTTGATATCCTACAATCTTCTCTCACAAGGTCTTGGATAATACTAATGGATGGGGACTAATCACATGTCCCGCGTGCCCAGCACTGTGCCGTGACATTTCAGAAGTACACCTCTTTCATTTTCACAACATCCCATGAAACAGGACTATGATCATTCCCATTCTGTCAAGGAGGAAACTAGCGTGAAAAGCTAAGTGCTTTCTGTTGAGGGGCCGAAGGCAGCCGCACACAAACCCTTTCAGCTCCTCCTGTTCTCTTCCGAAGACAAAGAGAACTGTTTAACATAGCCTTCATGAAAATATTTCAGATTGTATATGAAGACAGAACATTGTGCCCCATGATTGCGCTAATGTACATAATTATGATTTAATAAAAATTCAAATAATAATAATAATAATGATAAAAGAAAAAAGACAAAGAGAAAGGATCTGGCTAGCCCTCGCCCTGACCCTGCCCCCTTTGGCTGTGGTCCAAAGACGCTTACCTGATAAGGGGAATGTGCCCACCCCCCACTGCCCTATAAAAGTGGTCTCTAACTGTCCCCCACGTGTAGGGACCCTCCTCCCACTGTCCAGGTGGGTCACCCTCCCTTTCGATAAACCTGGCCTGAACATCTCCTAGGCAGCCTCATCTCCAGGCCCCACCATTTACACCTTTCAGTTTTCCCACATCACTCAGTGGGTCCTGACGTGGCCAGGATTTGGCAGGGGACGTTGTCCAGTAGGAACTGAGGCAATGTGGGAGCTCCACGCTGGCATCTGACTTTAACAGGACCTTGCACCACTGGTTTGAGCATGTCTGAGCATATCAGTAATTCAAAGTCCTAATTAATGTTGCCATCCTTTAAGGAAATGTTTAGTCTCCATGGAGGCATTTGTGGGCTCAATGGCAGGTTGACAGGCTGAGTTTCTGCCATTCTTGCTTTTTCTGGGTGGAGACAGTGTGGTGCCTGCCTCACTCTTGACACCAGAATGGAATGACAGCCAGGAGAAAAAACTGAGCCTAGAGCACCCCTAACCTGCAGTCCCTCCCAGAGAAATAGCTAGAAGGTTAGAGGATGGGCAGAATACCCACCTGCACCTAGTTGTCCAGGACTCAAGAGTCTCTCTTCTTCCAACCACCTCCAGGATTTGGATGGATTTATTTTAATAATTTAAAAATATAACAATATTATACAACATTTTAAGGGAAAAGTGTTAAAAATTGGTCAACAACTTCAGTACTATAGTTAGCAGGAAAGTTTCGAATATTTGGCTCTCCTAATAAAAGTGCTTCTAGCCCTAATCTGAGGACACCTGACAAAGTGTAGCCTCCACTTTTGGTGCCTGGGCAGTGAAGGAACAAACTTGAACGGTCTGAGGTAGAAGCCCCCACACTATCACCCATCACTGAGACCAGTGCGCCCACTGGCAGGTGAAGTTCATGGTGTGGGTGCAATTGTGTTGGCCTCAGGGTCAGAGATCCTAGGTGCAGCTATTATAAAAGCTCCTACTGCAGACTGAGATCTGTGCAAGTGACAATTCCCAACCTACCTGCTCTGGGGCTATGGACATGGCAAGAACCACAGCTCCCTTCAAATGGGCAGATGCAAATTGCTGGTGATGCCTCCAGCAATGGGGAAGCAGAAGGGCCCCAGCTCTTGAGGGAGAAACAGCAGTGGCCACAAAGGATAAAGTTACTGCCACCTAAATCCTCAACAGCATGGACCTCGAAGCTCTCACATGGTCAGGTCTCCCCAGTGGACCATTCCTTCCCTGCCTGAGCCTGCCACTGTCTCAGGCACCTTGGGCTGGCATGCTAAGGGGTCGGCGGTCTCAGGGTGTCGAGCCATGGCCCAGCTGGGCTCCACTCCAGGCAGCTTCTTGAGGTGTGCTGCTTTTCAGGTTCACTTGCCCCTTCTGCATTGCCTAAGTGGTCTGAATTTTCCCTGAAATTCATGGAGGTGTAGAGAGAAGTCATCCTTTTCTTCAGGCCCCATAGTAAGTATGTATGCCCCTGTGTGCTATGTGTGTGCGCATGCATCCTCACGTGTGCACACGTGTCCCTGTGTGTGTACACCCTTGTGTGTACGTGTGTCCCCTTGAGTGTGTGCCCTGCCTGTGCACCCTCATGTTTGCGCATGTGACCCTGTGCGTGTGCCCCACATGTGCACCCTCATGTGTGCACACATGTGCCCGTGTGTGTACACTTCATGTGTGCAAGTTCCCCTACCATGTGTGCATGTGCCCCTGTTTGTGCACATGTGCCCCTGTGTGTGTGCACACCTCTGTGTGTGCATGAGTGCATGTACACCTTCATGTGTGCCCGTGTGTGTGTGTACCCTCAAGTGTGTGCATGTGCCTCTGGGCGTGCACATGTGTCCGTGTGTATGTGTGTGCCCATGTGTGTGCACACATGCCCCTGTGTGTGTACCTTCAAGTGTGTGCATGTGCCCGTGAGTGCCTGTGTGTGGACATGTGCCCCTGTGTGTGTGCACCCTCATGTGTGCATGTATGCCCTTGTTTGTGTATGCACGTGCACATATGTATGCAGGGCACCCAGAAGGTAGTGCACTTGTTTTGGAGCCTGTGTCATTCCAAGTTGAGCTCACTGGGAATGGGGCTGTGCTCCGTTCACCTGCGTGTGTGTTCATAGCACCTGGCTCAGTATCCAGCACTTCCAGGCACAGGTGGGAAGAATGAATGATGGTTGTAAAGTAAATATGCCACCCACACAATCTTAACCCAGATGCTGTTGTCTCAGTGAAAAATCAACAAATAGATAAGTTAATACCATGATTTATTTTAAAACGTCTCTATAATTCTCCACTTAAAGGACAAGGCTAGTTGCTCAATGTGTGAAGGTTGAATCCTGCTACATCACCTTTTCTTGTTATCCCTGGTTAGCCTCAGAATGATCAAATCAGGTGGAAAATCAGTGATGTAAAGTCTAGTTTACAGAAAAGTGGTCAAAGTAACATCAGTAAGGGGTAAGCAGTTACAAAATGGAGGAACTTTTTTAAGAATGAAAAGAAAAACACAGTGATGGGCTTTGACATCTGCCCACGGGGAACCGAGATTGCATTTTCAGCCTTGGAGCTGGACTCCTCATATTAGGTGCAGACTAGAAGCTTCTTTCATTTGCTTGGTGAGGAGTGAGCAGCGATAAAGACCGATCCAAGAGCTGAGGGTCCCCATCACCCCCACATGTGCCTTGATTCGTGGCAACACCTCATTGGAGTCGCTAGAAAGGCTGCAGCCCCCACCTGCACCCTTCTCTCTCTCTCTCTCTCTCTCTCTCTCTCTCTCTCTCTCTCTCTCTCTCTCTCTCGTGGACACCCCAGGCAGCAACATGTTGCAGGGGACTGCGGCCCGCTCACCGTGTGTGCCCGTGTGGGAGGGGACTGTGGGCCGGCTCACCGTGTGTGCCCATGTGGGAGGGGGACTGCGGGCTGGCTCACCGTGTGGGAGGGGAGCTTCCCCAAGGAACAGGAGTGGGATGTTCCCCAGGACCAGAGCTCTGCTGGCTTGTCTTCCCCGCTCTGAAGAAACCCAGAAACTTCCCGGGCTTGGCTGCCAGATGGCAGTCTGGGAGGCAGCCACTCCCTCCCACTCTTCCAGGCCTCTGCAGAGTTCCAGACTGGGTGTCTCAGCTCCCTCAAGCTTGAGGGGGAAGGTGGCCTGGAGAACTGGGTCTGCTTCCTCCCAGGCCAGAGCCACTCTGGGAGTTGGAGGGGAAGTGACAGGGTGGTGTTCCCTGAGAAGGGCCTCAAAGCTGGCACAGAAAACAGGCCAGATGGTGGCCAGGTCTTGGGATGGGGTTGAGGGTCTGGAGTCTGCAGCCCACGTGGTCCTAAGCAGGCAGGGGTGTCTCTCTGAGAGTCAGTCCTTCTGTGGGCAGTTGTAAGAACAGTTCTGCAGCCCCAGGGCTTCTGCAAGGCAAGTCCTTGGAGATGAGGTCTCTCCAGTGGGTGCAGTTAACCCCCTCCCAGACTGGGGGGCACCCCCATATCCCCAAGAGAAGAGCCCATTGCAGCCACAGATGCAATAGATGGGAAGATGAATTTTTGGTTATTTTAGGTTTATGAAGTCTTGAGTACTATGATTTCAGAAATGTTCCTATTGGACTAATAGATTTTATTTTATGGAGATAATTATAGCGTTAACATAGTCATATGAGCTACCACAGAGGGATCCTTAAAATCTTGCCCAGTTTTCCATAATGATAATATTTTGCAAAACTACGGTATGGTGTCACGACCAGGACACTGGCATTGACACAGTCTGCTGGTCTCATTCACACGTCTCCAGTCTCACTTGGATCATCTGTGAGTTTGTATTGAGCTCTGTACAATCCTGTCACCTGTGTAGGTTCAAGTTCCCCAACCACAATAAAGATACTGAATAATCTCACCATCAAAAGGAGCCTTCCTGCTGTCGTTTGTAAAACGTCCCTGCCTCCTCACCAAAGCTCAGCCCCTATCTCCAGCCATCACTCTTCTGTTCTCCATTTTTGAAATAGTGTAATTTCAAAAATGTTATATAACTGGAATCAGACAGTATGTAGCCTTTTGAAAATGGCTTTTTAAACTTGAGGGTAATTTCTGGAGCGTTACCTGCCTTACAGTGAGTAGCAATAGTTTGCTCTTCTTTATTACTGAGTAGCGTCCCATGGTGTGGATCTACCACCGTGGGCTCACCACCCACCTGCTCCAGCTTTGGCTACTACACATAAAGCTGTTACAAATATTTGCGTTAAAGTTTTTGTATAATCATAAGGTTTTATTTCTGTCAAATAAAAACCCCGGAGTGCAATCGCTGGGTGGTATGGTAAGTGCATAATTAGATTTTTAAGGATTTTTAGGATTCATGCTCTTCTCCAGAGTACCTCTTCCATCTCCACTCCCAGCAGCAATGTGCCAGAGATGCAGTTTTCCCAGTCCTCACTAGCATCTGGGGTGGTCACCCTTCCCCGCCCCACTCTGCGAGGCACGCCATCACAGCTTTAATTTGGATTTCCCTAGTGGCTGGTGATATCGACACCCTTCTTGGCCTATCTGCCATCTGTGTGTCTTTGTCAGTGAAATGTCTCTTCTTGTCTTTCGTCCATTTCCCAACTTGTTTTCTACCACTGAGTTGAGAGTTCTTTGCGTATTCTAGCCACACATCCTCTGGCAGATCCGTAGTTTATAAATATGTTCTCCCAGTCTGTAGCTTGTGTTTTCATCCTCTTCCACAGGTTTTCATAGAGCAAAAGCTTTCCATTTTGGTGAGGTCTAATTTATTAATTTTCCCTTTTATATATAGTGATCATTGCACCAAGTTGAAGAACTCAGCATGGTTCTGGGTCCCAAAGATATTCTCTTCCTCAAGGTTTATGGTTTTTACGTTTTACATTTAATTCTATGACCCATGTTGAGTTTTGTATGAGGTATGAGGTTGAGGTAGAGGTTCATTTTCCTGCATATGGAGTCCAATTGCTCCAGCACCATTTGTTGAGATGCTATCTGTCTTCTACCAAACTACTTTTCCATCTTTGCAGGAAATCCTCTGGGTGTATCTGTGTGCATGTGTTTCTGAGTAGAACAGGCCCCCCACACTGTCTCTGTCACTGTACCTGCACAGCGAGCCTTAGGACCAGGCACAGCGATTACTCCACTCCCTTCTTCTCCAAGATAACTTTAGCTATTCCAGGGCCTGGATCTGTCCAAGACATGCAATAAGCTTATTTATGTCTAAAAAAATCCTTGCTGGGACTTTGGTGGGGATTGCACTAAACCTATGAATCAACTGGGGAGAGATGACACCTTTGCTACATTGCATTCCAATCCATAAACATGGTATGTCTCTGTTTATTACAGACATTTGTGGTTGGGGAACTTGAACTTGAACCTACACAGGTGACATTCTTGATTTCTTTCATCACAACTTTGTCATTTCCTACATACAGACCCTGTGCATGTTTTTTTGTAAGTACATGCCTTAGTATTCCATTTTTTGAGTGAATATAAATGATATTTGTGGGTTTTCCTTTTTTTTTTAGAAGAGTCTCTGTTTCCTTAGGTAGAATTCTCAGAGCAACCTCACACTCCAGGGCTCAAGTGATCCTCCTGCCTCAGCCTCGAAAGTAGCTGGGAACACAGGCACCTGCCATAACACCTGATTAGTTTTTTTTTCTATTTTTTGTAGAGACAGGGTCTTGCTCTTGCTCAAGCTATTCTCAAGCTCCTGACTCCAAGTGATCCTCCTGCCTTGACATGAGCCACCACAAATAGCCAGCATTTGTATGTTTAATGTTAGTTTCTGCATATCGATCAATAGTATATGCAAATAAAGTTAGTTTTTTTTTTATTAAATCATAATTGTGTACATTGGTGCAATCATGGGGCACAATATGCTGACTTTATATACAATCGGAAATATTTTAATTGAACTATTTAACATAGCCTTCATGGCCTTTTAGTCACTATATGAAGACATTTATATTCTACATTTAGTAATTTTCACTTGTACCCTTGTAAGGTGCACCGTAAGTGTGATCCCACCAATCACCCTCTCTCCACCCATTCTTCCCCTCCCCTCCCTTGTCCCTTTCCCCATTTCTTGTGCTATAACTGGGTTTTAGCCTTCATATGAAAGCTATAGATTAGCTTCATAGTAGGGCTGAGTACATTGGATACTTTTTCTTCCATTCTTGAGATACTTTGCTAAGA
>CAUYON010005265.1:0-36951 GCA_963573935.1 Arctocebus calabarensis | reverse complement strand
TCAAACCCTTCTTCCTCAACTTTATTTCTCCACGTGGTCCAAGGACCAGTCACCCAGTAGACAGATCCTATATTAAGACTGTAAATGCCATGAAGGCTATCTGTAACAGTACGATCAAAATATTTCTGATTGTATATGAAGCACATTGTGCCCTATGATTGCACCAATGTACACAATTATGATTTAATAAAATTATTTAAAAAAAAAAGAATGTGCACAGGGTGAGCTGACGCAGGAGAAACAGCCCCCTCTCCAGCGGAGTGGCAACTTCCATTCCATTCTAAGTTGGACTTGAAATCAATATGTCATTATAAACACATAGGGTGTGGGCAAAGACAGGAAATGGATACATATCTAGGATAAAGCAATTTGGAATCATTAGCTACTTGGAAATGTGCTGCACGCCAAGCGGACCTGAGCATTTCACTGTAGATTTGTTTGCCTCAATCAATATCTGCACTTTTGCTCACTTGAAGCAGTTTTATAGGCAAGTATGTTCACATGCTTGGGAAAAGTTCAAATTTCAGGAACATTTTCTTACTGCTTGTCCAGCTCCAACCACTAATTGTCTATTTTTAACTACAACTCACATCATTTGTCTTGAGGAGAAAATCCCTGGTAAGTTAATAAAAAGAAAAATAAAAAGGAATATGCACAACAGCATCCTGTAAATGATGATGTTTTGGGCTCAATTGTTTGCTAGCAGTGTGACTTCATGATCGTTAACTCTTTGTAAAGTTCCAATTCCTATTACCCCTCAAAAAAGCAATAAGCTAGTGTGACAAGCAAGCAATAGCACGTAAAATTGAGAAAGTGGCCAGAGCAGGATTTACAGAGTTCTTCTTTAGCTTTTTGTGATATTCAACCTTCCTTAGAGCTCCCTAAAAATGTCTATTTCTAAACTAAGCTACTTTAAATCATCTCACACCCAATTCTTCAATTCCCAGACTTCCTTTATAGACAGCTGCTCTGTTGCTCCTCACACACGTGTGGAAAGGTCCTTTTTTCTCTTCACGTGTCTTGACTCCTCTATCTTCAAACTTGATCTGAATTTCATGAGCTGCTTCTTTTGCAAGTTGATAGTTATTCTGATCCTCTTTACATAAGGAAAGCGTTTTGCTTTATTTTCCAAGAGTGGGTACTTTTGTTCCAATCCAGTTTTATTTTCTCGTTTGACCAGGGACTTAGATTTGGGCTTTGTAACTTGAATGGAGTCCAGCTACCTGTCAATGTGGGTTGAATATGTAACCCTGACCTCATTAAAACCATGTTCCAACTAATTGATTGACCTGGTCTTCATCCAGAGTGGCTCCATTCTATTATTCTCTTACTTCAAGTCCCATTTCCAATATTTTTTTGGAAACGGCATAGGGATTGGTGGTTGAAAATATTTAGTTTTTATGAATAAATATTGCAGGGAAGAAGTGCCTCTACTTGTTGACACTGCTTTTAAAAGCTTTGCCTTAAGAACACTTGTTGGAACACGATTAACATAAAATTGTTAATTGGTTTGGTCTGCATGTAGAATAAGCACATAAAACATAAATTTCAATATAAAGATTAGCTTGACCACAAACAAAATTTCCAATCTTCCACCTTTTTTAGTTGGTACATTGCTTCTGTACCAGTTCAATCCAAATGAAAAAGACTTTGCCTATCCAATGGATCTAATACTAAATGTAAAATTTAAGACATACAATGTTCCTTTGCATAATTTAGCTAATTTGCAATTCCACATATGAGGTCTGACCATTAAGTTAAAGGACTAATCCTAGAAAAAGTGCTGCATACTCCATTGTTGAAGTTGCCTTTGAAGTACTATTGGGAAGTTATGCTCAGTCCACTCTTTTTTCTGGAGTGGTCTTCAGAGATGTCTTCATATTACCTTAATGTCCTGAATGTCATCAAAATGCCTTCTTTTCAATATTTCCTTTATCTCTGGGGAAGGAATTGGGGGCCAGACCAGGTGAGTAGGGAGGGTGTTCTAATATGGTCATTAGTGCCTAAAAACTCCCTCACAGACAGTGCCATGTGACTGGTGCATTTTTGTGATGCAAGAGCTATGAGTTGTTGGCCAAGATTTTCAATTAAGATTTTCCTAATTGTTTTTCTATCAATGTTTACTTGATCTGCTATGCTTCTCACAGTCTGCTGATGATTTTGATATACAAGTTGATGAATTTTTGCAATGCTTTTGTCAGTTCTGCTTGTTACTGGTCATTCTGACCTCTCTTCATCAGAGATACTTTCTCTCCCCTTAGACAAATGTTTAATCCATTTGAACACTGCTGTTTTCTTCGTGGCATGATCCCCATAATCTTGGGTTAATATTTCCCTGATTTCACTTCCACTCTTGCCAAGTTTAACAAGAAATTTACGAATGTTTGTTCATTGCTCTAATTTAAGATCTTATATTCTTATAGCTGCATACAATAACACACAATAATGGCATCATTCAGCAAGACACCACCACACATCCACACAGACACATCTGTGAGATGCTGATACACCAAGGTTATTAAACCTTCCCAAGTTGTTTGTACAGTGCTCCCAACATAAGTGCATAGTGGCAAGATCAGGAACTTAATTGCCAGCTCTTGTATCTTAACAGATTGACTACTTAGCAAATCTCCACAGATTTTTTTTTTTAATTGGAAGGGATGATACTAACATACAGTGGCACAGTCATGGTTCACTGCAACCTCTAACTCTGAGGCAACCACCTGGATAGCTGGGATCACAGGTGTGCATCTCCATGCCTAGCTAAATGCTTAAAAATATTTCCTATGGAGACAAAGATGAAGGCAGGCACAAAGCTACATGATGATTCCACAGATTAGATGCCTGATGGAGTGAATGTATCTAAAAACATTCTACAACCACTTTAGCAACAGACTCTTCCTCTCTCGTCACAGTGATACCTGGCTGTGCTTTGAGGTGAAAACAACCACCAGCAACTCACTTGGCTCCTTCTACAATGGGGTCTTTTGAAATTAGGGCCCTCGATATTCTCCTTGGCACACAGAAGTGTGCTTCCTGACCTGGGTCAGGTCCATGCTGTCTGATGACCACCACTATCAGGTCACTTGGTACATGGAGTCCCTGTGCCAACTGTGGCAAGTGGCGACCTTTCTGGCCACACATGAAAACGTGAGCCTGACTATCTACACTGCCCGCCTCCACTACTTCTGGAGCCAGGATTGCCGCCAGAGGATGCTCAGGATGATTGAGGAAGGGACTCAGGTGTACATCATGTCCTCTAAAGAATTTCAATAAAGTTGGGAAAACTTTGTGGACCCCTGGGGAACACCTTGGGTCACGCATTGGAACAGACTGAAGAAAAATTATGAGTTCCTGGTCACCCGGCTGAATGAGATTCTCAGTGACCCAATGGAGCAAATGTCTCTAAACACTTTCTATGAGCAGTTCACACCTACCCTCCATGGTTAGAAGGACACCTGGCTGTGCTTTGAGGTGAAAGGAAAAGAGAACAGCAATTCACCTGGCTCCTTCCACAGGGGGTCTTCCGAAACCAGGTCTTTTCCTGGACCTCTCCTCACGCAGAAGTGGCCTTCCTGACTTGCTTCCAGAAGGAGATGCCCCCTGACCACCACTTTGAGGTCACCTGATACATATCCTGGAGGCCTATGCTCACTGTGCATGGCATGTGGTTGACTTTTTGTCTAGTAACCCAAACATGAGCCTGACCATCTTTGCTGCCCACCTCTACTATATATATCACCCAGAAATACAGCAGGACCTTTGCAGGGCATTTCATGAAGGGACCAAAGTGCACATCATGTCCCTTAAAGAACATAAATACAGTTGGGCCAAGCTGGAGTATAATTCAGGAATGCGATTCATACCTTGTCCCCAATTCAGTGAAAATTATCAATTTCTGGTTACCCAGCTGAAGAAGATTCTCAGCCTCTGAGATAACCTGCTCCAGTCCAGGATTGTCACCCACTACTGCTGCTACCGGTGGAACTTGCCAGCACTCCAAACCCTTACCTGTGCCAATGAACTTTCTGGAAGAGCAATAGCTAACATTTCCCCTTTTAATAAAACTCTTGACCTTCTCTTTGTTCTTAATTTTAATTTTTTTTCTTTCCCCAAATACAACATCAAAGGGAAAAAAAATATTTCCTATGGAGGTAGGGTCTTACTATGTTGCCCAGGCTGATCTTGAACCCCTCCTGCCTCAGCCTCCTAAAGCATGGGGGCTACAAGTGTAAGCTATCACCACAAATTGTTTTTTAATCTTGTATTTTAATCTTTTGCATCTTTTTCACCACATATTCACCCATGCATTTTATTCATTTGAGACTTATTGAGTAAATGCTGTGTAGTTGACACTAGGTCAAAAACTGTATGGAGATCTAGAAGAAGAAATAAGATATAGGCAAATACTTGTAACATATGGCAGCATAGGATACGTCACAACAAAAAGGTACTTGGGCTGTGAACATTCATGGATGAGAAAAGGAAATTCTCACTCGGGAGACTATTAATGAATACATAGAGCGAATTGCTTTAGCCACAAGAGAAGACAAAAATTGAACACACCCAAAATGGGGAAAGAGGAGAAAACTGTGTGAATAAGTCACAGAGAAAGAACCTTGATAGGAATGGGACTGATTGGTTTGGTTGAGAGTAGAGCATGTAAGAAGTGACTGGAGATGAGATGAAATTACAAATGAACATTTGATGAGTGTTGAAAAATCAAGATTTTTGGATGATAGTAAGAGAATAACTTAAAAGAAATTTTCAAAATGTTTTAAAAACATTCACTTTTTTTTGTTTGTTTGTTTGTTTTTAAGCAAGAAAATATAGGGACATGAAAAAAATCAAGACACTGTTAGTCTCAAAAAGGCTGTTAAATTAATTCAGGTGAAAAGAAAAGCAGTTTTGAATAAGGCCCCACAGTAGAAACAAAAAAAGAAGGAACAATTAAGACACGGTATAAATGAAACTGCAAAGACAGCATAGACTGGCTTTTAGAGGAATGAAGGTCAAAAAAGAGCCAAGCTCTGCACTGTCTAAAGATAGAGCAGCACAAAGGAAAAACAGAGAAAAATGAAAGGAAAATGAGTTTAAATGCTCTTTCACTCACATAACTCTCCAATGGAGTTTGTACAAGCTCTTTTTGGCTTATTCAAATGTATTAAATTGCTTTCAAACAAAGGGGCCTTGCCTCTGACGTCTGATTGCCTCAGTGTGAAAACTGATCATTCTTTGGAGCAAAGGAGGTTCACTTGGTTCCCACCACAGGCTTTGGTAAAGATCAAGTCAAAGGCACTCATGTTTTCATCTTTGTGACAATGATCAGGTTTTGGCTTTCAGGCTTTACAGAGCTGGATGATTTATAAATAATATTTAGTCAAGAAATCTGTGCACAAATTCTGTACCTCTGCCTCCAAAAAGGTCCTTGACCAACGGGGAGAAGACCATCTTTCTTGCTTCACTTCTTCCCTACGTAGTCCTTAGCCCTTTGCAACCTGATTATTGCCCCCACTACTTGTATTCAGGTTAATATAGTCACCATGTTGAACAGCTTCTATAAGGTTCTTATTTTACTTGTTCTCACCCACATTATTCAAAATTACTGGTCACATTCCTGGTCTTAGATTTATATCCTCCCTTACTTGTAACTGCTCTCCCAGCACCTTCTGTGTAAGCAGACAAAAGATATGTACCTTGCACACCTTTTTCTTTTTGTTCTTCTGCTCATTTCTATAATATTTTTCTCTACTATTTTTTTCTGACAATTCTCTCTTACTTTCCTAATTTTTTCCTCTGGCTTTCTTTTTTTAATTCTGTTAACATAGCCATATGCCAACATTGAAGCCACAGTTGAATCAATGACAGGGGTATTGCATAAAGAGTGGCAGTCTCAGAAGATTATACCAAATTTTTACTATACCTTCTCTATGTTTAGAAACACAAATACAGGGGTGGCACCTGTGGCTCAAAGGAGTAGGTGCCGGCCCCATATGCCAGAGGTGGCGGCTTTAAACCCAGCCCTGGCCAAAAAACTGCAAATAAATAAATAAATAATAGATACAAAAATATACCATGTCACAGTAGCCTACAGGACTCAGTACATGACATGCTGTGCAGGTCTGTAGTTCAGGAGCATTGGCTGTACCACATAGCCTAGGTGTGTTGCAGGATATGGACACTATGATGTTTACACAATATCAAAATGGCCTAAAAACACCTTTTTCCCAAAACATACCCAGTCCTTTTACAACGCATGATTGCAGGGTTTCCAGCTAATGTTTTTCTAGGGCCTTCTGTTTCCTGTTTAAATGCCCATTTGTTGTCATTGATGTTGAACACACCTACACTGACAGATACAACTTTCAAACATTTTTATGAAAACAAAAAAAGCACACGGAGCCTTTGTAATGGAAGCAGTTCAAGAAAGCCACAGTGTAGATTAGGAAAGGCCAAGAGGACTGGGGAAGACTGATCAGATAGGCAAGATCAGGTCCTGGGAAAATCTGTGTCAGAATAAAACCATATCTCACAGGCAAATGAGAACAATTGGAACATTTTCAACAGCAATGACAAGGTTATATATATATATATATTTGTTTGTTTCAAAAGAACCACACTGAAGTAGAGTGGAGAATATTCAAAGCAAAAGCGAAAAATAGTTTCAATGGATATTAGAACCACATCACTTGACACTGTGTTGAGCAGGATTCTGAGGGTATATCCAGGCTACGGTGAGAAAGGGCCATAATTATGTGAGCAGGTGTGGCTACTGTTCTAGGAGAGTGTCTATAAGACCTGTCTGCTGCCATTGCTTCACTCTCCACCTCTCAAAAAGAAGAAACAAAAAGATGCATATACATTTGACTTCACCATGCAGTATCTGGGAGATGTGAGGATTCGATGGAAATAGACGTCAGGGGAAGATTCAGTTTCCAAGAGAAGTAAGATTTTTCCACATTGTTAAGAGTAACTGTGGCTATCAAGGCCACAGTAGTGGAGAAATGTAGAGATGTGCCATAGATTTGCCATTACAAGGCCACCAAGTGCAGTGAGATTAGAAAGATGGCACTAGTAGTTAGGAGGCTATTGCTGAAGTCAGAAATAGAAGTTCTAAATTAAGTTATGTCAACAGTGCTGGAGAGAAGATGATGGAATTGGATGATACTAAACATGTAATTAAAATGATTGAAAGAACCATGGGATTGTGATAACTGAATCGGAAGACTGAAGATGAAGACCCCAAGAAGACAGAAAAGTAAGGACTTAGAGATACAATAAAACATTGGAGAGAGTGGTGTCACAGATGACCAATTCTAGTTCATGCAGAATTAAAAGTGTTGCAGAGAGGTGAAGTATCAGGTGACTGAAAGATATCCATTGAATTTAGCTGCTGGGATAATTGACCCTGACAAGAGCAATCTTAGTGCATGAGTGAGAAGTGAAGCCAAGTTAACTGTCTTCATGTTCTGACCTCTCATTCACCCCTTTCAGGAATCTGAGCTCCAGAAGCAACAAAAGGTGAAGCTAGGTGAACATAAGGTCATTTCCCTTTTGCAGTTGTTTTCAAGAGAGGAAATGTTTGGGCATGTTTATAGATTAAGGAGAGATCTATGGGAATGGGGGAGGTAGACAATGCAGGAGGGAGGTCTCTGAGCTGTCGGGAGAATATGTAGGGAAATTAGATTAGGAACTAAAACCAAGGTTACAGGACAGCAGGTGTGGATGCTCATCAAGTTCGAGGAGTGAGGAGGCAGCTGGGGGAATTCAAATACCATAGACTCATTTTGTTCAGTCAGCTGGGATCTTTCCTGACTGAAGAGGTGGGAGAGAGGACTTCAGAATAACAATGGCATTTGTGCTGAGTGTTTTGGTAAATTAGAAGCAGGTGCATAGCAACAAGTAAGACTAACAGTTGTGAAGCAGTTGTGAAGACCACCCACAGTTTTCCTCCCTCATCAGCAGTTCTTATCCTTGCTGGTTCTCCTACAGTGATAAAGCCCGTGATTGGCTTTTGGGAATACTGCTAGAAGTGGGAGCTTTCTTCACCCCCCATTCTTGGGTTTTATGCCTCTGGGTGAGAGAGTGGAGGAAGCACTTAGAGCAGTGGCCCTTTAATACAGTTCCTGTGGGTTGTGACCCCCAGGTTGAGAACTGCTGACTTAGAGCACCAGGTGAAACTGACAGTTTTTCAACGAGTTCCTGTAGGATATCTTGGGAACTTAGTCCACACGGATTGTTGCAACTTATGCCACCCATAAGAATACACGGACCCCACTTTAGGCTCAAATCAGGTGGTGATGATTTATTACACCAGCACAGGTGGACCACTGCCCAAAGGGCAAACAGCCCAAATCAGGTTGTCATTTATTACATCTGCACAGGTGGACTGCTGCCCCAAAGGGCAAACGGCCCTGAAGAGAAGGCAGACTTTTATACCCTTTTAGTGCTGATTTGGCAAAACAAGCATGTACAAAAGTGGAATGTGGCCAGTTACAGGGCGAGGTTACAGTCTACAGTCAGGGGGCTGCCACAGGGGGTCGCATTGTGGCAGTTGGCATGAGGACTAACTTGGCTTGGGAGAAGCCCAATAACCTGGGAAACTCTGCTTGAGTGACTTTTCACCAATGTTTCAA
Organism: Arctocebus calabarensis; assembly: GCA_963573935.1. Classification (NCBI taxonomy): domain Eukaryota; kingdom Metazoa; phylum Chordata; class Mammalia; order Primates; family Lorisidae; genus Arctocebus; species Arctocebus calabarensis. Next base: position 28,315 of record CAUYON010005265.1, on the reverse strand, counting down.
CCGCGGTTAGGGAACTAAGAGAACTTCCTTGTCAGAAACCTGTTTTCAGAATTAATCCAAGGGTGGGGGACACTGGCAACCAAGGCCAAAACAGGCTGAGACAGACTCGAGTCTTTTGGGGGCTGTTGGCCGACAAGAGGATGATTCTTCTAACTTTGTGCTTTTGTCTTTGAGTGATCCTACCTTATTTCTGGAGAGCCCAGTTAGAGGGAGCTATCCACCAGCTCTGTACTACCAAGGATGCACAGCCAACCTGACTTTCCACCCCATCCTACAAAGCTGTATTTTCTTTAATGCCTCTAGAGTAAAAGCTTCGATCTTTGGTTTGTTCTGTTCTCATTGACTATGCACATCTTTCTCTAGTAAAAATCCATGAGTTTCCTCCTCATCTGATTAATATTAGTGAGGAGCTCCGCCAGAAGACAGAAATCCAATAACTGACTCAGCATGCTCTATTTTGGACATGATAAGATTGGCTGCTAGAACTGCAAGCTGCCAAACCCCAACTGGTTTAATAGATACTAAAGGGTAGAGTAGTACCAAGGACCACATATTTTGTGTTTGACAGCCTTAGTAAGTGTGTGCCATGGACTCTGTGACTATTAATTACTCTCTCCCTTTTTTTTTTTTTTTGTGAGACAGAGTTTCACTCTGTTGCCTCAGGCTAGAGTGCTATGGCCTCAACCTAGCTCACAAAACAGCAACCTCATACTCCTGGGTGCCTGAGCCTCCTAAATAGCTAGGACTACAAGTGCACACTGTAACTCCCAGCTAATTTTTCTATTTTTAGTAGAGATTGAGTCTTGTTCTTGCTCAGGCTGGTCTCAAACTCCTGAACTCAAATGATCCTCCTGTCTTGGCTTCCCAGGGTGCTAGGAATACAGGCTTGAGCCACTGTGACCCATCTGTTAATTACTCTTAATTCCTTAACATATAGGTCCAAACTGGTTAGCATGTAGGTATGTATATATGTGTGTGTGTATAAACATACACAAAGAAAATTCAGCTCTTAGAAAGTGTATTAGCTCCTGTATAAGGACTGTTCTTAAGGTAAGGAACACAGATCTGGACTGTGCTGGGAAGGTGGGGTCTCTACTCACACTCATCCTTGTCAGCCTTTCAGGGGTCTCATTGATGATTGCTCTAAGTAGAGTGTTGCTTTGGCTTCTGGTTTGGACTGCAGATACTTTGGCTCATGGAAGGTCCTCTTTTGTCATCCACAAGGATGAAGTTCCAAAAGTTCTGAAAACAAGTGTTTACTAGTGCTCCACACTTCCCCCTGGCCAGGGAGTTCCATCAGCACATGTGCTGGGAAATGTCCAAAATCCTGCAAAACCAAAGAGTGAATGAAATACACTCACCCCTAGGATGCCAGATAAGGAACTGGGAACCTGTACTTGCATTTATCCTGTCAAAACGTGAATGCTGTTTGCCTCACCATTGAGTGACATTGCAATGATCTTGTAACCTTCATTTTTTCTAACCCAGTGGTTCTCAAACTTTACCACACTTTGGAATCACCTGAGGATCTTTAAAAAACATTGAAGTCTGGTTTCCACCCCAGACATTCTGATTTAATTAAGATGCAGTGTGACCCAGACTTGGGATTAAAACATCCTCAGGCAATTCTAGTGTATAACAAAGTTTGGGGATTACTTTTAGCCCATACTAGAGTTATTTCTAGGGACAAGAACCTCAACAGAGTGAGCCTGGACACCCCAAGGAATGCTCTATGACACTTGAATTAAATCTGATTGAATGGAGACCCACCCTGCCTTAGAGAACCAGAAACTGTTTTGTGTTGTGACAGATCCTCTTTTCTCTCTCTTCCTTCCTTCCTTTTTTTTTTTTTTTTTTGTCCTAGGGCTGGGTTTGAACTTGCCACCACCAGCATATGGGGTTGGCACCCTACTCCTTTGAGCCACAGGTGCTGCCCTTTCTTTCTTTCTTTCTTTCTTTCTTTCTTTCTTTCTTTCTTTCTTTCTTTCTTTCTTTCTTTCTTTCTTTCTTTCTTTCTTTCCTTCTTTCTTTCTTTCTTTCCTTCCTTCCTTCCTTCCTTCCTTCCTTCCTTCCTTCCTTCCTTCCTTCTTTCATTTTTACAAGTAGTGTAACAGATTTAACTATTTGTAGTCTTCAAAACAATCCTTTAAATACTGATATTCAATTATATAACAATCTATTTTTCTCCAGCAAATTAAATGATAGTTGTGATAGCACTGAGTTTAAAAATAAATTGCTCAATTAGCCTTTTAGCCAATGACAAACAAAGGAGGTTATCTTGTAATCTAGCCTCAGTTGAACTATCTCCCATCTAGATTTTGAGTGCTAACAAATAAGAAAAGAAAAATAAATAAATAAAAGGGAGCGTTTCCAGAAAGTCTGGAGGTCAGTTTAATTTCCAGTTGGTTCCCAATTCTATGTCTTATTTATTCACTTGGACAAATGTAATAATTTCCAGAGTTAGTACTTTCCCAGGTCTATGTAATTTATGTGAACTTTATAAAGATACAGGGGGAGGTTTGAGGTCTGTTTAAATGAAGTGTGTAGAACACACTGAATTCAAAAATGAGAGGAACCACTTTTTTAGAATTAAAAGTCAAACTACCAAAGCACGCAGATTCTTACATGGCAAAGAAAGTGAGAAAAATTTATATGTTTTTCGACTGATGCAGAAGGAAATCCTCCTAGTTGGTGATTGAGTTATAATGTAGCAAATTTACTTCAGTATATGGAAAATGTTTTTTATTGTTAGAGGAGGCAAATGAATTAGTGATCAGCTTTGTCAGCAGGGAGCCAGCAGCAGTCATTTTCCCAAGGGAAGAATGACTAAAAGGTATATATTTGGTATGTGTCACAACTTGAAAGAGAATAACTAGTACTCACCATTGACTGTGTGGCTGGTTGTGATACCTGGAGCATCAAAACCAGGATTTGTTTCCATCAGCAGATGCTGCTTTTCTGAACATTTTGCATTGCTGGCATCCGAATAGTGATTAAGGTGCAGCCGACTTCAGAATTTGTGAGGCAGTATATCAGGAAACATGCCTTTATTAAGCCAGCATTCTCCAAGAGGTGTTGTGGTTTGCTTTAATCTCTCTCATTTACTTAGAAACCGGGATCCTGACTGCAGCTGCCAATTGGAAGATACCAGAAAGAGAGAAATCTTTCTAATAATTGAGAAGGATCTTTTATTTGAGATATCGTAATAAGCATAGAGGGATTACCTGAGAATGAGCAGGTCTAGACTGTGGGGGAATTATTAACTGTAAAGAAAATGAAAGAATAAACATGGACTTATAACTGACAGTGGTATGCTTGTGGTTCCAGAGTTAGCATCAAGTGTTGTCTCACTAGGGAGTTATTACATGTAAACTCCCATCAGAGTGGGGGGAGTGGTTTTATGCTCTGAACCATTTGAGAGCTCTGTCTGATCTTAGACTTTGGGCAGGTCTATCTCTGTGTCCCAAGCCTGCCTGTGCTGGAATAATTGTTTCCTTGTACTAAGGCTTATGGGCCATGTACAGAGGATCTGTCTCTGTCTATGGCTGTTGGTAAGTCACACTCATCAGCTTTCTGCATCTGCAGCTCTGCTCTTCCTAGTGGCTCCTACACAGACCCAGGCAGAGCTGAGTGGTGAGTTCTGCACAGCCTCCCTGGCGCTGTCCTGGGAAGGACCTCTTTCTATCCATAAATTGTATTCTTCTTAGGGCTTAGCCCGGCTCTGTCTTGCTCTGACCTGTACTGCAGGGGTGTGAGAATGCTTTTACTTCAGTTTTGGGAGAGGTGTGTGTGGGAGGAATAGGGGAATGGGGACTTGCTAGTCTTTATAAGGCTTTTTAAAGAAAGGCTCCCTTATTGGGGAGAGTAAGACTAAGGCATTCTCAAATATGTCCCTCTTTCCCAACACATCACAGATAGAATCAAGTCTTAAAAAATTGAGGAAGTGTGATATGATAATTTAACCATTTCACTCTCATTTCTGAGTGAGAAAGTAGTATAAGAGTGGACTCGAAGCCACAGATGGTTGTGTGGGTGTGGAGAGAAGGGAACACTCCCACACAGCTGGTGGGACTGCAAACTAGTACAGCCTTTATGGAAGAAAGTAAAGAGAGTCCTCAAAGAACTAAAAGTAGACCTCCTATTTGATCCTGCAATCCCATTACTAGGTATCTACCCCAAAGAAATAATGTCATTTTATCATAAGAACATTTTCCCTCAAACATTTACAGCAGCCCAATTCACCATCATAAAGACGTGGAAACGACCTAGTGCCCATCAACCCACAAATAGATTAATAAACTGTGGTTGTATGTCCACCATGGACTACTATTAAACTATTAAAAAGGTGGAGAGTTTGTATCTTTTGTTACAACTTGGATGTATTTGGAGAATGCTCCTAAGTATCATTGGAATGGAAAATAAAGCATCCCATGTACTCAATACTAAGTCAAGATGTACAGCATGTACATTTGAGAACAATGTGTTCTCATGAGAGAAAAATGGGGCGAGAGAAGGGGTTTGTAGGTTCCCACCTAATGGGTACAATGTACATGTAAATGGCACACATCCTGAAACACAGTCACAACCACAACTTGGAATTTACCTGATAAACGTAAACAATATAACCTAATCATATGTACCCTCATATTAATCTGAAATAAATGTAAAAAATAGATTCTGAGGGCACAGAGTGTCAATGTTCAAATGAGCCCAATGTCTATTATTTGATTTATTTTATTGTTTATTTTCCTCAATTCTAGTGACTTGAACTTCCACTGCTGTTCACTCAGGAAGCCCTGATGAGGTTTCATGGAGGCCTGGGCATCCTGCCCATTGTGGGAAATGAAATGGGGACCAAAAGATCTCCTGACACAGGGTCTACACTTTTTTCTTCTTCTTCTTTTTTTTTTTTTTTTTTGAGACAGAGTCTCACTTTCTCACCCTTGGTAGAGTGCCATGGCATCATAGCTCACAGCAACCTCAAACTCTTGGGCTTAAGTGACCCTGATGCCTCAGCCTCCTGAGTAGTTGGGACTACAGGTGCCTGCCACAATGCCTGGCTATTTTTAGAGACGAGGTCTCTCTCTCTCTGTCTCAGGCTGGTCTTGAAGCTGTGAGTTCAGACAATCCACGTGCCTTGGCCTCCCAAGTACTGAAATTACAGGTATGAGCCACTGCACCTGGCTCTACACTCTTTTTTGATTGGGGCTCAGTTTCTAGCTACATGCTTACTGGTGTAGTCACACAACTCTTTGGAAAAAACTATAGCCAAAGGTATCTATCACTTGGATGGGGTGCAGCTCTCTGAAACCCCAAACTCCCATATATCAAAAGTGATTAACAGACCCCACATTTATATCCTAGGGGGAAAAAGACACCAATACAATCATCAAAGAAAATTTTGGGTTCTTCCATTATTTGCAAGGCTTTTTGTTATTGTTGTTGTTGTTAGGAAAGAGATCTAATTGGGGAGGCAACCTGGCAGTACTCTTTTTCTTAAAAGCAAGTGAAGGAAAAGAGCAAATTAAAAACAGAGAGAAATAGTGCAAAAACCCTAATGTGTTTGGGCATGGGGGCGGGGGTACTAAATAGATATTGAGTTAAACTGGTCTGGACTGAAACTTGAGTAGAGCTGTGTGTGCTTTGAAGTCTTTCTGGCTCGTAAACTGAGCCTGTCGATTGATAACAGCTATTTTTTTCTAGGTGCCTTGGAGCACATTGAGTTCTTTGCACATGTCCCTTTCACGCTTATACTTCTCTGAAGTTTCAAAACCAGAGCCACAAGTAGTCAGCTTCTGTGTGTTAATGCCACTGTTTGATTCCATATCTTATCATAATAAAAATGTGGATGGCAGGACCAGGAGACATCCAAGATAGATCTTGGCAGTGGAGCTCAAGAGCTACAGCCCCCAATCCAGAACCAGGAACGGACACCTGTCTGTGGCCTGTGAGGAGCTGAGCCATGAAGCAGGAGGTGAGTGTTGGCAAGAGAGTGAAGCTTTGTCTGTGTTCACAGCCGCTTTCCATGATTCCTGTCACTGTCTGAGTTCTCGTCGCCTCTGGAGTTTTCTGTGATGTCTTGGGCCTTCTTTGGCTTGTGCATGTGTCACTCTGATCTCTGTCCTCACTTTACACAATATTATCCCTGTGCACACATCTCTGTGTCCAAATTTGCTCTTTTAAAATGCAACAGTCACATTGCATTAAGGCCCACTCGATGACCTCATTTAAACTTGAATATCTCTGTAAAAACCCTGTTCTGAAATAAGTTCATAGTGTGAGATACCAGACTTAAGATTTCAATGTATCATTTTATTGGGGGTGGGACAATTCATCCCATGCCATCATGTGTCCACCATGCCTGTTCCTTGTCCACTCAGGACCTGCCCGATTAGGTCATAGGCAGGATATTGATGTGTGAGATCATTAGGTCCTGTGAGTTTCTGCAGGAATGGGAATTAGCAAGTGGGCCAGCAATGTTTCCTGCCTTTCTCCCATTAGGCCAGGATGTATCTAGATGATGTAGGGCTCAGGATAGAACACACTTAGATTCCTTCACTGACAGTACTTAAACACATGAGCATGTACAGCTCTCTTCACCTCTAAGACACATATCTGAGGGATCTGTGTTAAAATTAACATTCAGGGCAAAGTTTGAAAAGAAATAGAAATAACACCAGGCCCACGTGCTCTGTATGAAAGGGAAGCTCCTTGTCAGGAGGCCTCATCGCACCCAACTCTGCAGTGGGAACCGCTGCCTTTTTGTGCAGAAGCTGGCAGGCTCCCCTTCCTCCCCTTCACTGACTGCACAGCTCTCCTGACCTGGCCCCGCAGCATCTGCTGCTGGTGATAACAGGCCGTCAGGATGAGAGTTTTTGGCAAGTCTTCTATATGTCCACAACTCCAAGTACAGCAATTTCCTAGAAGGCTGGGAAAACAGGAGAGCAAAGGCTATGTTATTATACCTGATTCAGTTTCTTTTCAAATGCAAAAGTTCCCAAAAAGACATATTTGAAAAAATACCAAAATAGGATAATAAGCCACCTGTATACCAGAGGTAATGGATGTAATATGCATGGAAATTAAGTTGTTCCCTGAAGGTAGAAATTAAATTTTAAAAGAAGAACTGGTAATCTTTGATAAGTAATGATCCATGAGGTCTGTTTCAAAAAGCGTGTTCTTTTAAGTATCTGTGTTCCCACGCTGCACGCAGGGAAGGTAGCTTTTTGAAGATGAGACTTGGTCTGCTTTGCTCTGGCTTGTAACAGCCCAGTGGTCTTTAAGGGAGGTGGGCTTCCCCTATGTTGTGCCTCGCACTTGTCAGAACCAGCCTGTTTTCTGGGGTTGCTGGCAATGGCTGAACCCAAGGAGACACCTGGTGGAGAGTGGAAGCATCTTCTCTCTGGGTAAGGTATACTTATTTCTTTCCCAGTACTATGTCAGATAATGAGAGATCAAGGTAATGTCACAGAATCTTTGTTTTTGGCTTTTTAGCAGTCTGGAGATGTGAAACAATTGCCCATGTACAAGAAGTAAAAAAGGACTGTGCTAATTTAGCCTTCTTAGCAGTATAAGTCACGCTATTTATTTATCTAATTCACTCATCTGTTTATTTACAGGTGCACCACAGGGGGAGAGGTCTTGGTTCCTGTGCATGGCTCTTGTTTTATACAAGAGGTTAAGGGTTTGATTGCACAGGATGAGGCCATGTAGGAATGCCACAAGCCAGGTAAGCAAAGAATTGGTTAGTAGGGGGGTATCATAAATGGATGACTTAGAAGTGGGCTGTAAATAAGCAAAAGATTTGACTGAGCTGGGAGGAAGAAGAAGGCTTCCAGGACAGAGTGTGTGGGAAACGAACAATGATGTGTATGAGTGGTTGGCAGAAAGGACACCAGCCTCACTGTAGCAGAGGTGCGTGTTAGAGAATAATGAGAGATAAGTTGACAGGTAAGGCACAGCTTACTGAAAGAAAGATTCTTAGCCTCATGACTCAGAAGCTTCCTAGTCTCAGAAGTATGTAGGAAGAAATCTGGCATCATATGATGTCAATGGTTTTGGAGTTGAAAAGAATGACTACATTTCTGCCTCTGTTCCAAACTGTGATTTGGGGCACTGTGACAGGTAGTATTACAAACCAAGACAGAAGTCAGTGGCTTAACATACCAACTATTTCTTAACCTCACAGGTCTGGCTGGCTGAACTAGGTTGGGTTTAGCCAGGGTAGCTCACCTCCAAAGTCCTCTTATCCTTTTCTAGGGACCCAGAGGCTGAGCTGGGCATGTCTTTCTCATGCCAGGGGTGGAGGGCCTGCAGTATAAATATAAGCATACAAGTCCTCTTGAGACTGAAACTCAGAATCAACAACTTTGCTTTCCTCTTCTTCACTTGGCCAATGCAAGTCACGAAGCAAAGTCAGAATCAAGGGATGGGGTAATGTTCTGCACTCCTTTTGTGAGAAGAACTAAAAGTCACAGGGAAAAGAGGATGGATCCAGGGGTTGGGAAAACATTTCTTAATGAAATTGATCAATTCTCTTAAATTCTTGGCCATACCTTTTTCATCTCTAAAATAGGATTATAATATCTGTCCCTCCAGCACAATAATTATGAAGGTAAATGTAAAAATTAATATGTATATTAAGTTTTTGCTCAGCAGTGAACTGTAATGCTAAGTAAGAGACAATTATTTTGAACCTGCTCATGTTCTTTCTTCTTAACAAAAATGTGAAATTCTTTTAACAGCCGCCTTGACCAATATCATCCCCTAAGGCTTAAGCTCTAGCTGGGGCCTAAGCTCTAGCAAAATACTCTGTGCAGACTGTTCTCCCTGACAAATCCTTCCTCAAGAAATGTAGGAGGAAATTTTGTCTTGATCTTGTATATATGCAGATGAATGATTAAAAAACAAAACTCATACGTGTTTCTGGCATCTTAGATGTGAGAACATTGCAGAAGACCCAATGACACCATGGTCTGTTTGCACTATTCATTCTCCTCACTTTTGTCACTTTCCCTTTATACCCAACGCATCAATGGCTAAGAGAGCTGGCTTAGGCTCCAAATGTGGACAAATGGAATGAGGCTTCCTAAGGCAGATGTAGAATCTCTTTCTCTTTGGCGCCATGCTGCAGTTACAAGTGAGTTAACTGACTTACATGTTCAGAGTTATTCATGTTCTCATTCAGAGTTAATAATTCCTTAAAAAACTATTGACTCCCTAGGGTAAATAATATAGAAGTCAGCATTATTTAGGATATTAAGCAATAGGTTATTTTTCACATTTGAGCAGCTTAATCTCCAGGGCATGAAAGATACTTCCTAGCAGGGGAAGAAAAAAAAAAAAAAGCTAGGTTTTCAGCAGTTGGTAGTCATCTGGATTAATTTAAGAGAAGAGAGCAAGTTTTTCTAGTTTTATGAAGCAAGGCATAAGTTCATGATAAACTCAATTTAATCACAGTTGGCTTTAAAGGAAAGCTGGACTCTTCCAGATGACAGTCAGCCACTCCAGCAGGGACAGTGGTGTAGGGGACGGAGCATTGCACGTCTGTGCTATGAGTTCCAGCTCTGAACTTCACAGATTGTTTTTTGGCAGTTGTGTAAGCTAGGGGGAACTGTGGATTTTAATATAATCTGAGATTTGAAAGACACAAACTGATAAAGAACTGAAATGGGTTGAAAGCCCAAGGCAGGTGGAGTGAACACAGAGAGGAGAGGACAAAGTGAGAGAGCAGGAAGACGCGTCCTGCCGTTTTCCACGATGCTTCTCCACGGCTAGTGACTCAGTCTGAAGGCAGGTCCACATTTAGGGCAGCATCAACATGGTGTGTTTCCTGTTGCAAAATCCATCTCAGTAAAGTTTTTTTCCTTCATCATGCAGCTTCCTCTGATATTTTGATTGTATTAAAATAAAACTTTTGGAAACAAATCTATTTAGCAAGTCCCTGCAATTCTTCAGATGTATACGATTTTTCTCTCCCTAGCTCTTTTTCTTCCTTTTGAAAAACAACATTTTGCAGCTCCTTTTATTGAGATAGAAAGAATAAATTGATGATCAACAGAAGTCTGGCACTCAGGATCAACCCAGAAATAACCAATCCACCTGTGTGTGTGACAGAAGAGAGCGTGTGAGGGGGGAAAGGCAGCTACTGTTTCAGCCTTCCGCAGAACAAAGATAAGGAACAGTGAAGAAAACATGATTAGAAAAATGTGAGGGAAGTGCTAGTTCCACACAGAGTTGGCTGTGTTCCCACCTGCTCTGTGCAGCCAGTTCTGCTGCCCCCCAACCCCCTCACGCTAAGCAGATATGTGCCTCCCTTTGCTCTCACACAGGATGTAGGATCAGCCAATTAGCAGATGGCAGGCAGCCACTGTGGGTGCTGGCATTGGAGTTCTTGGAGTATGAGTGACTAGAAGCTATAGTTTTAGAGGCTGGGGTGTCCAGCCTGTGGCCTGTGGGCCGCATATAGATTACTTGAGGACTGCTTTGCTTATCTGTGGTATCAGACATTGCAAAAAATATCCAGACTTTTTCTTTTGCTTATCAACTTTCCTCAGTTTCTGTGTGTTTATGATGTGGTCCAAGATAACTCTTATTCCTCCAATGTGTAGCAGAAAAGGAAAGCCTGGACAACTCTGCTTGAGAGGAAACAGCAAAATGAATCAAACTTCTTGTAAGCAATGGAGGATGCCAAGACTTGACTTGGGCGTTATGCAGCTGGGATTCCTAATCCAGGATCACTGGCATTGGCCTTAAACAAGAGCTTAAACTCATCTGCAGGTGTTTTCTCACCAAAGGAAAGTAAAGAAATTATACCTAACACAAACATCTTGCAAGAATTACACAGGTAATGTATGCAAATGACTAGCAAGGCAGCCTGAGCCTTGTAGGCACTTATTATACCAGACTTAGGTGTGGCATCAGGGAAACAGGAGGTGCTCTTTGCTACATAATGACTCATACAAGGATTTAGAATCTACTCAAGGCAAAGGGGATATGTGGATTTGTGCATCACCAACTGTGAGTGATTTACAGCATCTGCCTAGAGAGTTGGGATGAGAAGCATTTTGAGAAAGGGCTCACGAAGAAATAATGTGCTGGCTAGGTATAGTGGCTCATGCCTGTAGTCCTAGCCCTTTAAGAGGCCCAGGTGAGAGAATTACTTGAGACCAGGAGTTCAAGATCATCCTGAGCAAGAGTGAGATCCCTTGTCCACTAAAAATAGAAACATTAACTAAGCACTATGGCAGGTGCCTATAGTCCCAGTTACCTGGGAGGCTGAGGCAGGACGATGGCTTGAACCCAGGAGTTTGATGTTGCTGTGAGTTAGGCTGATGCCAAGGCACTCTAGCCTGGGCAACAAAATAAGACTGCCTCAGAAAGCAAAAAGAAATATTGTGGTGATGCTGTCTATACTCTCTGTCGTGAGTGATGACTATTGTGAATGAGAAAAGAGAATTGGGCCAAATACCCTAGGCATTTACAACTTCTTATTGGAAGCACCAATAAACCAATAAAAATAACACACATGTGTACTCTGCAAAAATTGCATGGCCTACTAGGTGATACATATCAATAAACTAAGTATCACAAAGGCTACACTACTCTATTGCCTGAATAATCTGGGCAGATGTCTCTTGGTATGCTAATTCCATAAGGGCGTGCCACTGAAAGCTTCCCAAAGAGATGAGTCCTAAGCTGTGATAAATATCTGGCCATGGGGAGGGTGGAGGCAAAGAAGGCTGGATTCTGAGATGGAACATCAACAAAGCAGAGCCATGAAAAACCACAGCACTAAAGGTCAAGGGTGTGGGGCCTTTAGAACATAATATTTTCCTGGGAATTGTCTGAAGGTGAGGTTTTTGAGGTAGGCAGGCTCTGGGTACCACGTTGGCCCTATTAACTCAAGTCATGACTTGACTTGAGTGTCATGGGGAGGAACTTACCTAGCTCATAGCCTCAAGGAAGTCCCATTCATGTGCATTAGAAAATAATTTCTTTGAAAAATTGTGATTTAAAAACGGATGAGATGCTATTCATTTTTACGTGCAGCTTCATCCTCCTGCTGTGATCTCCACTACCTCAACAATGGAGTCAATCCTCAATATGGAATAAAATTGTGGGTATTCATAGTTTATTGTTCTAAGAGAGTGTCTTCATTACAGAAGAGGCAAAAACCATCATGGGAAGCAGGGTTTCTAAGTGGACAGCATTTGTTCCTTTGTTTCCCTTGGTCTGTAATATGTCCTTGCTTCTTCTCTAATTATTTTCCAATGCCCCTGAGAAGCCCGTATACATTTCCTCTGAAAAAATGAGCCACCCTTCCTCTGTGTACCCAAAGCATACTGCTTATATATTTGGCATGGTCTTTATTCTCTTCAGCTAGAATCTTGTTTTTTTGGTTATTTTTTTTTCCACTGAAAGCCCCTGGAAGATGTCAGCTCTGCTCTGTAAACTTCTGAAAGACAAAGATAGAGCAAATTGATCACTGACCTTTCACAACACTCATCCCTGTTCTCTGCATACAGAAGGTATTCAATAAATGTGTGTCTGAGTGATTTTTAATAATGATTATTTGACATTTAAATTACAATCATCATTATAATGGTTACCTATTCAGTTTGTGCTGTGGTTCATGAAGCTGTGTTTCTAAATACTTGACAAATTGTCAAGTTATTTGCATTTGAAAAATAGATGCAGGTACAGAGGTCACAATGGGCTTAAATCAAATATATCTGGTTTGTAAAAATGAAATATAAAGCAATTATGACTTTGACTTTGATTACCATTGTGGCATATGCATACATTAAACCCACCTATCCCCCCAGCAGACACATTGAGATCGTTAGTTCTTAGGGTAAAATCTCCCTGGTTTTATAACAAAAAGTGTACTCTAAATTGACATCAAAGAATAGCAGTGTCTTATGTTAACCATATGTTAGGGTATTTTTAAATATAGGGGAACATGCTAGGTTGAGTGGGGATTACAGGGCCAGCTGAGGGAATGGTGCCTAATGGGAATTAATAATAATTATCTAGCAAGTCCAGGAAGGCCTGCCAGAAGAGAAAATCATAATGACTATGGTACAAAGAAAGGGGAGGTGCTATTACAAAAAGAGAAGCAACTCTAATTTCTTTTGTGGCTTTATGAGAGCGCTAAGAAGGAAGCATGGAAGACAGTGACATCACAGGGAACAGAGAGGACGGCACCGATGGCGATCACCTGTGGTTCTGGGAAAGGCTGTAGATGTTGGCCATCCATAGATCATGCAGGATGGTGATGCCAACACAGTGTTGGATCTGTACTCACATAGATGAAGTCCCATCCAAAGATTAGATTTCAAACAATACCACATTTGGCATTACATGAACTGCAACATGATTTCATTACATGTTATTTTGTCATATTACAAATTTACATTGAGGTAACAAGACAATTAGATTAGCTGTCCTGGAGTTTAAGTATTTCCAGGCACACTCCTGGGTGGGGGCTTTAGCAAAAGGAGCTAAGCAAGCAATTCTCTGACAATTCTCATGGAATTAATGTTATTGTGTATTGACATAAATGCTGAGCCACTTCATAAGACACCACAGAGAAGCAGAAGAAATCAAGTCAGTCAGGAGATGACTTTGTTTTGATGATCCTTAATTTCCAAGCAAGCTTTAATTTTTTTCTCCCAGAGGCTGACTCTTTGTTTCGTATCTCGGATTGTCCCCATGATTGTTGTGCTCACACATTTAGATCACTGGCAATTCTATGTCACTGTGGTCAAATTTTCCATCACTTAGCAAAGTGTTTCTTTCCTGAGTGGTAAGATGCATCTCAGGGTCACAAATTACTAAAGCTCTAAAGCCCATCATGTTTACTCTGGAAACCTTTTATTCCATTCTGTTCTGCCCTCAGCTTTGGTTTCTTCCTCCCTGACCAATTTTACTCTTGGGGTAGCAGGTAGAATTAGTAACTAGATGTTGACAGGAGTTTGACACCATGATCCTTTAGATATGGAAATAATTGCAAAGGTATCCTAGTCTAATCTTCCTATTTTACATATAAGCACTCTGTGTCCCACAGAGAAGGCTTGGGTTCCCTGGCAAGTTGATGGCAGATCTAGGATCCCAGAGCTCTGGCTAGAGAGAACAACTGTCTCACCATTAAAATAATCTTTGCTTGCAAACAATGGAAAGCCCTATCTAAATAGCTCAAGGAAAAGAAAAGAAAAAAAGTTGGGGAGAGAGGAAATCTGCTGGCTCCTGTAACTGCTTATTCTGGGGAATGCTCTGAACACTGCAGGACTTCCTTCCTGCTGGTTTTCAATTTTTTTATTAAATTTTAAACTATTAAAGGGATATAAGTGTTTTGTTATATGGATGAATTGTGTGTGCCCATTATCCGATTAGTGTACATTGTACTCAACAGGTAGCTTTTTATTCCTCATCCCTCTCCACCTTCTTAGTTTCTGATGACCACTATCTGGCCATGTGTACCCATCACTTAGCTCATGTTTATTACTGAGAAAATACAGTGTTTCTTTTTCCATTCCTAAAAACACTTCACTTAGGATAATGTTCTACAGTTCCGTCCAATTTGCTGCAAAAGACATTATTTCATTCCTTTTTATGGCTGAGTAGTACTCTGTGCTATATATATATATACCACATTTCCTTTATCCCTTCCTAAACTGATGGGTACTTAAATTAATTCTATATCTTTGCAATTGTGAATTGTGTTGCAATAAACATTTGAGTGCAGTTGTCTTTTTGATATAGTGACTACTTTTCCTTTTAGTAGTTACCCGGCAATGAGTTTGCTCAATTGAATGATACATTTGCTTTTAGTCCTTTGAAGAATCTCTAGACAGTTTACCATAGAGGCTGTACTAATTTACAGCCCCTCTAACAGTGTATGAGCATTCCTTTTCACTATATTCACATCAACATCTATTGTGTTTTGATTTTTTAAATAATGTCCATTCTGATAGGGGTAAAGTGGTATCTCTATGTACTTTTAATTTGCATTTGCCTGGTGATTAGTGATGTTGAGCATTTTTCATCTGTTTTTTAGCCATTTGTCTATTTTCTTTTAGAAAAATTCTGTTTGTGTTTTTGTCCCACTTTTTTAATGTCTTTTTTTTTCTTGTTGATTTGTTTGAGTTATTTTTGGATTCTGGATATTAGATCTTTGTTGGATTTATAGTTTGAGAATATTTTCTCTTTGTCTGTAGATGGTCTTTTAATCTGTTGATTATTTCCCTTGCTGTGCAGAAACTTTATAATGTATTTGAGTCCCATTTATTTATTTTTGTCATTGCTTTATTTGCATTTGTGATCTTAGTCATAATTTCTCTGTGTAGGCTGATGTCTAGAAGAGTTTTGATTTTTTTTTACATTTATTCTAGAATTTTTGTGATTTATGTCTTACTTTTATGTCTTTAATCCATCTTAAGTTAATTTTTGTACATGAAAAGAGATAGAGATTTTGCTTTATTCTTCTGAAATTTTCCTAGGACCATTTATTGAATAAGGCATCTTCCTGTATGGTTTTGTTTTCTGCTTTGTCAAAAATCAGTGGTCATGGCTGTATTGTTTTATTTGGGGGTTCTCTATTCTGTTTCACTGGTCTCTACCTTTATATGAGGATGCTGTTTTAAATACTATAGCCTTGTAGTATAATTGAAGTCAGACAATGTGGTGACTCCACATTTGTTCTTTTTGCTTGGGCTCCTCTTCTGTTCTATATAAAGTTTATGGTTCGTTTTTCTAGATCTGTGAAAAGTGATGTTGGTATTGTGATGGGAATTGCATTGAATCTGTAAATCACTTGGGCAGCATGGAGGTTTTAACAATGTTGATTCCTTTGATCCATTGGCATGGGATGTTTTTCCATTTGTTTGTGTTATCTATGATTTTTTTCATCAATATTTTGTAGTTCTTCTTCTTGAGATCTTTTACCTCCCTGGTTATGTATATTCCTGGGTATTTTATTTTCTTTTAAGCTATTGTGAATGATTTTGAGTTACTTATTTGACTTTTAGATTATCTGTTCTTTATTTACTCAAATACTACTGATTTGTGCATATTGATTTTGCAAACTGAGACTTTGCTAAATTTATTTATCAGTCCTAGAAGCCTTTGTTGTCATCTTTAGGGTCTTCCAGATAAAAGATCATATTGACTATTCTAAAACAGTTGGAAAGAGTGAATTCTCTCTAACATATTCTACAAAGCCAGTATTAATTTGATGCTAAACTCAGGAAAGGACATTCACACAAAAAGGAAAACTATAGACTAATATCCCCTATGAACATAGGTGCAAAAATTCTCAACAAAATATGAGCACCCTGAATTTGCCAGTATGTCAAATAAATAATTCACCATGATCAAGTGGGTTTCATTCCAGTGATGCAAAGATAACTCAATATAGGCAAATAAATAAATGTGACTCATCATATGAACAGATATAAAAATAAAGATTTTTAGATCATCTCAAAAGATGCAGAAAAACATTGACATAATCCACTACCCTTTCATGATAAAAACCCTTGACAAATTAGGCAGAGAAAGAACATATCTCAAAAATTTAAAAGCCATTTGTGGGAAGCCCACAGTTAACATTATATTAAATGGGCAAAAGTTGAAAGCATTCTCCCTAAGAACTGAAACACAACAAGGATGCCCTCTGTCACCACTTCTATTCTAAGCATCAGTTGTCCTAGCCAGAGCAATCAGGCAAGACAGAGAAATAAAGGGTTAAATCAGCAAAGAGGAGGTCAAATTTTCCCTGTTTCTGATGGTATATATTGTAATAAGTCTTCTCCACAAAAGTCAGTTCTATTGTCACTCTGCTGCTCACCTTGTTCTTCACAATGTCTGCCTGAAGCTCTAATTTGCATTCAGGAGAAAAATAGAGCCTGTTCATCTCCATGTTCTCAGCAAAATTTCAAGATTCATAACACCAGTGAGAATGGCCTACATCACAAAGTCAAAACTGCAGATGCTGGCATGGATGTAGAGAGAAGGGAACACTTTTGCATTGCTGTTGTGACTGCAAACTAATACAACCTTTTTGGAAGGAAGTATGGAGAACCTTCAAAGAACTCAAGCTAGACCTCCCATTTGATCCTGCAATCCCATTACTGGGCATCTCCCCAGAAGGAAAAAAAATCCTTTTACCACAAGGACACTTGCACTAGACTGTTTATTGCAGCTCAATTTATAATCGCCAAAATGTGGAGACAGCCTAAATGCCCACTAACCCAGGAATAGATTGACAAACTGTGGCATGTGTATACTATGGAATACTGTTCAGGAGACTTTACATCCTTTGTATTAACTGGATGGATGTGGAACACATTATTTTTAGTAAAGCATCACAAGAAAAGCATCACAATGGAAAAACAAGAATCCTATGTACTCAAATCTGATACAAGGGCAATTAATGTCCTAGTACATGGTAGGGGTTGAGAGTTGGGGAGAGCTGAGAAAGGGAAGGAGGGAGAGTGTGGGGGACAAGAGGTGTGGTACACCTTTTGGGGGTGGGACACAATTATAAGAGGATCCTTATCTTCACATTTACTAGAACATCTTGGATCCCATGCCCACACCACTATGGCAAAGTGGGCAGACACTGTGAACAGATTTCTATTATTTTCCTTAACTTTTAGTTCTTCAGAACAGACTATCAAAAACAAAGAAGTCAACAGACAAACAAACTACCTTCACTGGTGTTTTTAGAAGTGAGGGCTCTGGGCATCCTAAGAGGCAAGTATTCACTGATTATAGAGAGATATTGGGCTGGTGACTAGATGCTCCTTTCAAACAATTAAGACAGGTAGGAATTGACACCCTAATCTTACTTTTTGTTCATCTGTGTTGCCCACACTAACTGTAACAATGACTCAGAAGGAATTGAAGCCCACGAGTTTCTTCAGGCTGCATGGAACACTCAATGTTTCCTTCTCCAACCACCTCTTCCCTCAGGATGTCTTGGTTCTGTGAGTCACAGAACTGAGTTCTTTATCTCAGGTTGGCCTATGGTTAGGTTTCCACAGTGTATTCCATTCTTCTTCGATATCCCCTCTTCTTTCTAGTCTGTAGGCAAAGGCCAAAGAATAACACCAAAAGCAGGTAAGTCCTTGCTTGAATCACCTCTTGGTCTCTGGATTTTCCTGGATTTTTTATAGGCACTTGGACCTTGGCTAGGGTGCTTCTTTAGGATTTTGCTCACAAAGCCACTGTGTGCTTGCATTTCCAAAATTGAAGCTTAACAAATTTGGGATCACATCCCAAGGGATTGGTAGTCAAAATCCTAACTCCTCTGTCCATTTCCAAAGCCTCTTGATTTTTTTTCTCTCCCATCTCAAATTATCTCACAATTCTGACCAACAGTATCACCATTGATAGTTCAAACCTCCTTTGAAGAATCACTCCCTTGAGGCACATACTTGCATGCCCTGCATTCTTGTCATGGTTGCCTGCCCAGTTTTACAGATGAAGATGTTGAATGAGGCCCATGGAAGTCCAGTGACTTTTCTAAGGTCATACAGCTAGTAAGTAGCAGAATTTGAATAAGTTTCTTAATGCTAGTTCTTAATTTAATAGAAAAAATAGGAACTACTATTAAACTACTGAAATAACTCAAGATCTACCTCATGCTAATTAATTTGAGTCTCGCAATACTTAAACTAACTTCCAAATTCATAACTTAGAGCAAAGGATGAGGGGGTAACCATTATTCACAATGAGACAAAACAGGAGAGTTGATATTCTATTATCCTATACAGTCATCTTTCTTGAGAAACTGTCAAGAAGTCAGAATATTGCATAAACATTATGAGAGTATGACTGGAAGTATTTTTCCTTAAGCTTAATAACAGAAACAGTCCATTATGCATCTGAGTTGTCATTTTTTTTTTCTTATTGTTCGAGGTCAAAGTACATCTTTGGGGAAATGTTCTCAGTTAGGAATGATTTACCAAAATCTCTTGGCAAATTAACAAGTCCCAATGTAAACATGTTGTAACATAAGGAAATGAATGTTAGTAAAAAGTGCAATGTAGCATCATGATTCAAGAACCTCACTGCTTGACTATTCCAACTAGATGACTAATTTTTCTGTTAAAAATGTGTTTTCTAACCCTGATTTCAGTATTTGGGAGTTGCAACTCTCTTATTTTTGATTCTAAGAGAGATAATCTCATGGACACCTATAAAATATCCTATTGAAAATATCAGAAAGTAATCTCTTCAAATTGAATTAATTTTATTCAAAGTTCAACATTGGGAAAATGGCTTAGATGAAGAAATGGCCCTCAGTAATCATGACATTACATTATACTGTGATTCTATCAATGTTTTCAGATAAGGACTGATCTTTGGGAGCTTATCTAAGCTGCTTGATTTTTTTTTTCTTTTTGCTTGAGCTTGAAATCTTTCTTAGTGAATTGCACAATGGTGTTGATTAGCCGATATGCAGTGGTTCTTAAAAGTTTTGACTTGAAAGATGGTAATTGCTAGCATAGGACTGCCATGAGTTTAACAGAAGAAAAATAAAGTCAAAACATTTTACTTTGGCTTTTTCTGGAACACTATTTTTTTCTTCTTTGGCAAAGCTTTTCAAATCCTTTACTTCAAGTTGATTTCTGTAATTAAAAAGATGATTTTTAAAACTCTCCAAAAGGATTCTGCATATTAAAATTCATTAAAATGCAATGTTCACAACTTAGGCTATTTTATTGTAACTATCTATGGAAAGAAAAAGGAAAGGAAATTAGGTGTTTTCTCTATAGTCATTGCCCATGTGTGTTTATTACAATTTATATGAGACCTTGACACATTAACAAGTAGTTATATGGCTATTAACTCAATTTTTCTTTAGAGACTTGAGAAGAGGAGAGAAGAATGAAAGTAGAGAGAAGAAATACCTCTACTTGTTGAGCTGTTCATTAGAACTGCATCTATTTCATTCTCATGAAATGTATGTTCACAGCCAATCCAGCTAATTTATTGGTAAACAAATCTACTTTGTGGGTACGATATGATACAAACCTATTTACATAAGAAATAAGGACTTTATCTAAAAGAAGTCATTGTAATGGAACAGGTGGTGGAGGCATTCATGTGAGTCACTGGATACTACGGAAATATAGTAACTAGAAAATTGGTGGAATTTCCACTGGACTAAGATGTTGTCTTGGAGATGCAACCAAAGTGAGCTAGGTAATAAGAGACTAGTAGGGCACATCCTTGCCAAAACATCAGTGCTAACTGTTCATAGTCAACCCTGGAGAACAGGAACATGGGTAAGAAGTTCTCGCCATGACCTACTCCAGACAAATTCTGGATAAAAATTAGTATGAGAAGAAAAAGGAAGAAAGGAAGGGTTGCTACAAGCATACAAAGACACCTGATTTTTTTTTTAAATGCTAAAAAATACATGTTGCCCAGTAACATAAACAAAATTTTTTTCATAATTCATTTGTTACAACTTCTACTTATTATTAGTAATAATGTTAAACTAATGGTACAGTTTGGAAATTCTATTTTGGCTCAAACCAAATCTTTTACATGTTCTGGCTTCTAACATTTCTTGGCACTTTGCCTGAATAAATGAGATTTTTGTTTTATTTTTAAACATTTTCTGCTATTTTTATGCCATTTTCCTAAATGGGTTACTATCATTTAAAGGATAAAAACTCTCTTTAAAAGCCTTCTTTTACCCCCCCCCCATTGTTTCTATTATTCCTTCTCCATAGACTCTGTAAACATTTGCTAATTTACTTGGATTTGATTGTACAGGGAATTTTGGATCTGTCTCTTCAGCAGCTTTTCCTTCTCCATGGCATGCACTTTTGATTTCTCTATTGTCTCAGTTGCCTTTAGGTGGAGGACACAACTTATTCCTTTTAATCCCTCCTTTATAACTAGAACCTACTCCACCTAGTGATTGAATCCTGAGGCTTGCTTACAGAATTTGCTGACAATGATCCTAACTCTAAGAATCACCTGCCCTACACATATTTTTTCATCTTTTAATCCATCATTCATCTGAAAGTCACTCTTCTCTTTAAAGTGGATGTCTGGATTTGGCTTAATTGCTTGTAATACAAATCAGGCCCACCCATGAGGGGTAAACTTGATTCTTCCCTTGTGTGATGCCAGGGTATAGTTCAGGGCCTGACCACACCCATTTACCCTTCAATCTGCTGAAAGTCATGGGGCCTTGCTTAATCTGGTCCAGACACAGAACATTAATGGCTTATCCACTGGTTTTTGAAAAGGGGTAGGATAAGAATGTTTATAATAGACGTGTTCCTGGAATGCCTACAGTTTTGAACATCTGCTGCTACCCTATCTAACTGAAGGGTCTCTTGGAGTTTAGTAGATAGAGCAATTGGGATTATGTTCAACTGATGGAGTGGGTCTGAGTTGAATCTATCTGTTGGGAAACTGTTGTTTGGGCCAGCCCAGGCATTCTCAGCCCCTGTGAAGTGATGCCCTTGGCAATAGAATGATTTTCAAAATTATATTTTAACATGTCCCATGTTTTAAAAATTATTAACTTTAAGGCTTGTGACAAAAATCCAACCTATAAAAATGTCATTGATAAGAAAGTTCCATATGAATTTTTTCCTCATTAGAATTTGTGTGTGGAGTGGGATTTGGTGTGTGTGTATGTGTGTAGGAAGATTTTGAATTATTGAGGTAGAGTATTATGTTATTTGGTGAAGGAATCAAGTTAAACACCAAATGAAGCACTCACTGTATTTGTTCTTTATTTTTGATAAATGTGTGTGTTTCATGTAAAGTGTGTGAGAAACTGAATCATTGTCATCCCTATGCTGGAAGGGCTGAGGAGTAAGGAAAGGTCTATATGTACACCGCAGGCAGTAGTGTGGTACTCACAGCTTGAGCAAACAGAGTCTACACTGACTGCATCAAAGTCCAGATTCTGGGAGCAGCTGGAGCTGCCCTGGGAGAGGCACACCAGCATCAGAGGAAGGTGTTCAAAGGACAGCCTTGTAAACTTCATGATTTTGGCCAGAGGCTTTCATAGGTAATGAGTTAGAGTTTCAACATGTTTGCTGAAAATGAGTCTTCTCCCCTCCACCATGTAGGGCCTTTTAGGGTGATCCATGAGCCTTATTTATTTTTTATGTATGTATTTGAGACAGAGTCTCACTCAGTCACCCTTGGCAGAGTCCTGTGGCATCATAGCTCACAGCATTCTCAAACTCTTGGGCTCAAGCCATCCACTTGCCTTAGCCTCTGAAGTAGCTGGGACTATGGGCACACACAATGATGCTCCGATAGACATTTTTTAAAATTATTTTTAGTAGAGTTGGGGGTCGTGCTTTTGCTCAGACTGGTCTAGAAATCCTGAGCACAAGCAATCCACTGTCTCAGCCTCTCAAAGTGCTAGGATTACAGGCATCACCATACCTGGCTCATGACGTTGATTATGGATGTAGAAGTCAATTTCAAGATCTGGAAAGACTAGAAAAAGATTAGAAAACAAGAAAAATCGCCAAGCACAGTGGCTCACACCTGTAATCCTTGCACTTTGGGAGGCTCAAGTGGGTGGATCTCTTAAGATTAGCAGTTGGAGACCAGTCTAGGAGTAAGACATCATCTCTACTAAAATTAGGAAAAAAAAAAAAAACAGCCTGGTGTTGTGGCAGGCACCTATAAGTTACAGGTACTCAGGAGGCTGAGGCAAGGTGATCACTTGAATCCAGGAGTTTGAGGTTGCTGTGAGCTATGATGGTAGGGCACTCAACCCCAGGGTGACTGAGACTCTGTCTCAAAAAAAAAAAAAGGAAAAGAAAAGAAAAAAACAAACAAGAAAAATATTTCCCCTTGAGTCTACATACTCTCATAGACTGAGAACCTAACAAATATGTACCAAATGATAACTGATAAGTTATTTTGGAAACACAGAGTGACAGCAAGTGACAACTATTTTAGGAAAACTTGATGAAAATTTAAATGGAGGAAAGATTTAGAGATAATTTTATCTTTTTCTTTGTGGCTGTTTGTCTTTTGTACACTCTATATGATGAATATTTCTATTAAAATTGATAATTTTATATTTTATGGGATTTTCTGAAATATACTTATATTCATCCTTATCAGACTGAAATTTTGATTATCATATGCTCATGACTATTATGTCTATCACAATATCCACAGGGCCTAGTAGGATCTAGCTTATGCTTAGTAAATATTTCTTATTCAATTAGTTGAGGAATGATGAATGAACGAGGAGTAGATAAATAAAAATAAATCACCACTTCTGGTTTCCAGTTCCACGGAGAAGGAACTTGGAAATCACCTCTCTGTTTTAACAAGTAAACAAACAGCTAAACAAATGGAAAAATCAACAATTCTTCTTAGATTGATAAGTGAAGACACAAGAACAATCTCTGTGTTTTACCTCCAGATTATTGCCCAGGTTATTACAGTAAACATGGGAGGAAAAAAAATCCTCATTAGCTTCCTTCAGGAGGAGGGGAAAGGAAACAATTTTCAGAACATTCTGAAATGTGATCTTAATGTTCTTACTAAGATCTACCTTCAGGAGAAACTAGTTAACCAGAGCTAAAACTGTTGGGGTTTTATTAGAGCCTAATCTGAGGGTAAGAAGGTTCCCAACTTTAGTCCATTCTAGTCTTCTGTGTAGAAGAAAGAAAGTACCCAATCCTAGCACATTGTATCCCTTCTGTCCCACCTAAGGTGTAGGAGAGAACAAAATACTGAGAAATGCTTGCCAAGGTCACAGTCCAGAGGCCTGGGCTCACTAAAAACCCGAGACTTAATCATAGAACTATGGAATTCTCCTTACCCACCTCCCTCCCTTTACTGTTGCATTACTGAAGGACTATTTACAGCAATATCTTTTACCCAGTAAATCATGTCTAGCTACCAAGACAAAATTTACAATGAACACTAAAAGGTATTCAGGAAATTTAAACCACTATGATTAGTTTGATAAGAGTGCTAATGGATAGGTAAATAAATGCAAGAACAGATGAACAACTAAAGCACAGAGATGGAGGTCCTAAGAAAGAACAACAACAAGGTACTAGAGACAAAAGACACTGTAACAAATGAAGAATAGCTTCACTGGACTTATTAGCAAACTGGACAATTTCTGATCAAATCTCTGGGCTTGAGAATATATCAATAAAAATCTCCAGCACTGAAAAGCAAAGGTAAAAAAGACTAAGAAAAAGGAAAAAGAATATGAAAGAACTATGTGAAAACTACAAAAGGCACATATGATGAGAATCCTAGAAGAAGAAAGTACAGAACAGAGAAATATTTGAAAAATAATGACTGAGAATTTCTCCAAATTATAGCCAGAGATTAAATCACAGATTCAGCAAGCCCAAAAAACACAAAGTGAAATAAATGCCAAAAACATTAGTAAGCCTACTATTTTCAAACTATACAAAATCAAATGTAAAAGAAAAAGAAACTCCTGGAAGAAACCAGGTAAAACCCAGCTTACTTATAGAGGAACAAATGTAAATATTACTTTAGACTGACTCTTAGACAAGCAAGAAGAGAATGGTGTGAAATATTTAAAATGTTGAGAGAAAAGCAGTCACCAAACTAGAAATCTCCATGCTGCAAAACTGAAGAAGAAATGAAGACTTTCTCAGACAAAACAATAAAAAAATGTTTTTGAGGAAATGCGTTGCCAATAGAACTGCCTTGCTAGAAATGTTAAAAGAAATTTTTTAGAGCAAAGTGAAATAATACACACAAAGGAATGTCACTTGAAGAAATAATAAGTGAAAATAAAATAACAATGTTTATTTTTCTTATTTGATTTTCTTATTTATTTTTCTTATTTGAAAATTTTATTCAAAATAATTACAACAACAATGTATTCCACTAGGCATGTTTATGTATATATCTTACATAAACAGCATATACATACTATATATATATAGTTATGAGTGAAGTAAATGACAGGAATAATACAAGTGATAGGAGGGAGGCATTAGGATTATTTTCTTATTATTAGGAACTCACAGTACCTGGTGAAGCAATATAGTGTTATTTGAAAGTGATTTCAAATTAGTTGTAAATATTTATGGTACATTCTAATTTTTAAAAGTATAGCTGATATGCTATAAAAAGACAGAAAATGGAATCTCATAAAATGCCTAGTTAAAATCACAATAATCAGAAAAACAGTGGGCAACAAAAATAGTAAGAAATACCAAGGACAATAAATGGAAAACAATAACTAATATAGAAGATATTAACCTAACAATATCAATGATCATATTGAATATCAATAACTAATTGCACCAATTAAAAGATAGATATTGGCAGAGTAGATCATAAAGTAAGACTCAATTATGCATTGTCTACAAGAAATCCATTTTAAATATAAATAAATATTGATAGATTTAAAGTAAATGAATAGAGAAAGGTGTACTGTGCTAACATGGATCAAAAGAAACTAATTTTAGCCAGAGCAGGCTTAAAAGCAAGGAAAGTTATCAAGGGATGAAAAGAAGCATTAAAGACTGATATAAAGGTCAATTTCCAAGAAGACATAACAATTCTTAGCATGTCTGTCCTTAACAACAGAGCATCAAAAGACATGAGAAAAAACTAATATAATTGCAAAGAGAAATAGATGCAACTGCTATAACTTGAAGAAGAAGCTATTACAGTTTCTGAACTTAAACCTCTATCAGTAATAGATACACCTGTTATGTAGAAAATCAGTAAGGACAGAGTGAACTTAACAACAGCACCAAACAACTGGATATTATTGGCATATTCAGATTACTTTGTCCAACAATAACAGAATACAGTTCACATGGAACCATCACCAAGATTATCTATGTAGTGAATCCAAACATCAACAAACAAACTCCTGTATCTTACAATCTTGCTTATAAGCTTATAAGCAAGATTGTAAGATACAAGGTTAATATATAAAAGTCAATTACTTTTGTATATACCAGCAATGAACAAATGGAATTTCCAATTAAAAATATAATACCATTATATTACATTAGCACTCCCCCAAAATGAAATACTTAAATATAAATCTAACAAAGTACATAAAAGGTCTGTATGAAAAAAACCACCAAACTTTAACGACAGAAGTCAGAGAAGAAGTGGAGAGAAATTGTGTTCATGGATGGGAATTACTCAATATTGTAAAAGTGTTAATTCTTGCCATCTTGATCTAGATTCAAGGTTATCCCAAGCAAAATTTCAGGAAGTTATTTTATAGATGTCGAACTGATTTCAAAATCTATATGAAAAGACAAAAGACCCAGAATAGTCAACATAATATTGAAGAAAAAAATTAAAAGGCTTTCCAACTTTAATAATTATTATACAACTACAGTAATCAAGACACTGTGGTATTGGCAAAAGACTTGACAAATAAATTAATGGAGCAGAATAGAGAACCAAGAAATAGACTCACATAAATACAGTAAAGTGAACTTTGGGAATGGGGGAAAGGCAGTATAAGTGGGGAAAAAATAGAGGGTTTTTTTTGTTGTTTAACAAATGATGCTAGAACATATGGGCATAAACATGCAAAAAAGTGAATATTTGCATCTTACAAGGGTACATGTGAAATTTACTAAATGTAGAATATAAAACTCTTAATACAATAACTAAGAGGGCACCGTGAAGGCTATGTTAACCAGTTCAATGAAAATAATTCAGATTGTATATAAAACGAGCACATTGTACCACATGATTGCTTTAATTTAGACAGCTATGATTTAATTTTTTTTAAAGTTTTAAAAAATAAAAAAGGAGTGAATATAAACACAAATCTTCCACCCTTCACAAAAATTAACTCAGAATTATTCACAAATCTATTGTAAAATGAATTATATAAAACGCCTAGGACCAAAAACATAAAATATAGATGAGTTTGGGTATGGTGATAAATTTTTGGATACAACACCAAAGACATGATCCATGAAAGAACTAAGAAGTTGGACTTCATTATATATATACATGTAGAAGATATTAGTATTAATATCTTCTATATTAATACATGTATACATTATATATATACATGTATATGTATATATATATATATATTCTTTTTATTAAACCATAGCTGCATACATTAGTGCAATCAAGGGGTACAATGTGCTGGCTTCATATACAATCTGAAATGTTTCCATCAAACTGATTAACATACCCTTCATGTCATTTTCTTAGTTATTGTATGAAGACATTTATATTCTGCATTTAGTAAGTTTCACCTATATCCTTCTAAGGTGCACCATAGGTGTGGCCCCACCAATTACCCTCCTTCCACCCCAACCTTCCCCCTCCTCTCCCTTCCCATATTCCTGTGCTATAGTTGGGTTATAGCCTTCATATGAAACCTTTAAATTAGCTTCCTAGTAGGGTGGAGTACATCGAATACTTTTTCTTCCATTCTTGAGATACTTTGTTAAGAAGAATATGTTCCAGCTCCATCCATGTAAACAAGAAAGAGGTAAAGTCTCCATCTTTCTTTAAGGCTGCACAGTATTCCATGGTATACATGTATCACAATTTATTAATCCATTCGTGGGTTGACGGGCACTTGGGCTTCTTTCATGACTTAGCAATTATGAATTGGGCTACAATAAACATTTTGGTACAGATGTCTTTGTTATAATGTGATTTTTGGTCTTCTGGGTTTATACCTAGTAAAGGAATTATAGGATCGAATGGAAGGCCCATTTTTAGATCTCTAAGTACTCTCCAAACATCCTTCCAAAAGGAACATATTAGTGTAAATTCCCACCAGCAGTGTAGAAGTGTTCCCTTTTCTCTACATCCACACCAAGATCTTTAGTTTTGGGATTTTACCATGTGGACTAATCTTACTGGAGTTAGATGATATCTCAAAGTAGTTTTGATTTGCATTTCTCTGTTGATTAAGGATGGTGAGCATTTTTTCATGTGTCTGTAGGCTGTGTGCCTGTCTTCTTTGGAGAATTTTCTCTTCAAGTCCTTTGTCCATCCTGAGATGGGATCACTTGTTCTTTTCTTGCTAATACGTTGGAGTTCTCTGTGTATTCTGGTTATTAAACCTTTGTTGCAGGCATAACTTGCAAATATTTTCTCCCATTCTGAGGGCTGTCTTCTTTCTATACTTACTATGTCCTTGACTATACAGAAGCTTTTTAGTTTGATCAGGTCCCAGTAGTGTATTTTTGATACTGCTTCAATTGCCTGGGGAGTCCTCCTCATAAAATATTCACCCAAGCCAATTCCTTCAAGAGTTTCCCCTGTACTTTCTTCTAATATTTTGATAGTTTCA